>JAOYRS010000092.1:1215000-1445000 GCA_032432895.1 Dryadula phaetusa | reverse complement strand
ATATAACTTTACCTAAGTGAGGATCGAACGCACAACCCCATTCCCTAATTGACGTCACCTAGTAAACTAAGACACGGTAAAAAGGGAAAATTATACACATATTGTAATAATCTTATTTATTGAGCATTATTTACTTCTAATATTTACAATAGAAAATATTATTATTATTATTATACTATATACTAACTTATTATCAAATCTAATACGGCAATAATATTTTAAATATATATAAAACCCATATATTGTTGATAAAATAAAAATGTATCATATATTAAACAAAATGATTAAAATTCATTTTTTGAAAAAAACGTATAAAAATTTGAACGCAGCGGGATTCGAACCCGCGCCTCTTGGATACCGTCCAAGATTAAAATTCAGAAATTGTATTCATTATATCCGTTAAGCAAGTAACGCCATACATAATGATACTCAACTTATACAGGATTTGTTTATAATTCCAAAATTAATTTCTTCTTCTACTTTTCATTTACATACATGTCTGAATGAGTAAATAATGTGTTTTTTTTTGCTACTAATTTTATTGTGTTCTATGTTTTTTGTTACCTTATAAGATCTTTGATTTTCATTGACATTTTAAATTAAACTATTTTAAACGGATTAATCACGTATATTTATGTAGTCTAGATATGACCACGGACTACTGTAAAGTGTTCGAAACGTCGCGTTGACAAAAATGTATTTTCAAATACAAAAATATACGCGATTAATTTAAAATGACCTAAATACTATTTATTATTTACACCGAGAAATTTATGATCCATACTTTAAAATATAAGTAAAAAAATGACTAGATTATAGACTAGATAACCACTAAATTATAAAACAACTATTGCTACTATTGCACTTTATATCTAAATGTTCAGCATCCCGAAGATATATATATATATATATATATATATATATATATATATTTATTTATTTATTTATACATATATATATATATATATATATATATATATATATATATATATATATATATATATATATATATATATATATATATTAGACTCGTTTTTACTTCGGGATTATCGATTACAATGCAATTTTCAATTAATTGAAATTGTTGGATATTGCTCTTATATATATATATATATATATATATATATATATATATATATATATATATATGTATAGATTCAATATTATTTCGGGATTATCGATTATAATGCATTATAGAAAAGATATTTTCAATTAATTCAAAATTGTTAGTTTTTTTGCCTGAATGTAATCTTCTGTTATACATTACTTATTAGTATTTTATTATTGATTATTGGGTATTTAAAACTAATTATACATAATTATATTAAATAACTATAATTTCATTTATTTTTTTAATTCCACACATTCTACTTCTGAAATTAAAATTCTATACAAATGTATAATGATATAAAATTTTACTTTATTTTAAAAAAAACAAATCCAACATAACTGTAGGATGTATGTTTCAAGCCTTCGCTTGCATAAAATATATAATATTGTAAATAATTACTAAAATGCTGACAATAAATATAAGTATATATTAAACAATTATTTCAATGTAAATATAGTCAGTTCTCGAGTTACGACCATCCGCACATACGAACACCTTACATAAAAAAACAACTAAAATAATAATAATTAAAAATTAAAATATTTATTATTTTAAAGTGTTATTCCACACTAAGGATTAGAAAACATTTTTGAAAAAACGTATAAAAATTTGAACGCAGCGGGATTCGAACCCGCGCCTCTTGGATACCGTCCAAGCGCTCTGACCGCTAAGCCATGCGGTTTTTTTCAAAAATGTTTTAAAAAATAAAAATCAGAAATAAAAGCCATTATATTTCCTTACATAATATATACATTCTATATATTATTTTATTTTTGTATGAATATCGACTTGCGGCCATTTGTTGAAGTTGTGGAACAGATACCAGTCGTAAGTCGAAAACTGTCCGTATATTAAATATTGTCAATATAAATAAATTATCTATTTTATTTGTCATCTGTCATATACAGATAAAATATGCTTTCATATATAATCGTAACGGGTCTTAAGCAAACATTCGAGTCTAAATTTTTTTTTCTGTATTTATATTTTTGTATGTATGTATGTATGTATGTGTTTTTATTTTTGTATGCATGCTATTTACATATGTATTAATTTTAATATTGTTTTTTTAGCTTCACACTTTTACACTAGGCCCTCGGTACTTCTTTTTCCACCAAATTCGAGACATTCATTGCATGTTGAATGGTGGAACTCAAAACCACACTTTGTCTTAACAGAGAGTGGAAGTGAAAATAATTTTCTCGAGTGGGAATCGAACCCACAACCAATCGCGTTTACGGTCAGACGGTGTCACAAGACACGACCGGCCTTATTGATTGTTATTGTTATTATTAATTTACTTTTTTAAATAATTAAACTGTTACTGTTTTCGCTTTTGGCACTCGTCCTCTGTGCATTAAAACCTTTTCTTGGATGTATTTCTTATATCTACTTTTATTGATTTATAGAAATCATTTTGATCGCATATATATTGGCAGAGGCTGGTGATACAGTTAATTTAATAAAAAAGTTATAAATATTATAACTGCAAGGAATTAGCATTATGAATTTTATTCTATACAGAACAACAAGAAATTGAAAGGAATTGTTCATTTTTTTTCTAATAAAAGTGAGATCAAAGTGATTGGTTCTAAGAAGATAATTTTTTTTTATCTAACTATAACTACGTTGTATGTAATTTTCAAGAAATATTATAAGCTTTAATTTAACATAGGCATTATAAAATCTTAAAAGTATAGAATTTAAGAAAATATTGAAAAAACAGAAGTGGAAATACATACAATCCAGGGATTTTCAAATACAGAGTAAAAAGGTACCTTTTGGCCATTTGCCCCTTTAACATATAAAGAAAAAACGGATAGAATTAAATCCGTATTTTCTGCCTTCTCCCAGTCCTAATGTTTGCTGAAGAACCGTTGGTGTTATACTAAAATCTAGACATCTTAAAACAAGTAATTTCAGGCTAAAACTATTTTGTTACGGCTTACGTATTGTTGAAGTGTGTATAATTGGATTCGCCTACGATGTCGATGTCGCTGTCACTGTGTTCAGTTTCAGAGTCTGACGTGTGCGTGGTTGATATCCGCGAGTCCTCCTATAGAAAAACAAATAATATGGTACCAAATGGAATTTATAAAAAAATATATAAAAAAAAAACAACTTCACGCTTCATCCCGCAGTTACGGACAATCCTGTTGTCAAGACACTCTGTTGATCGCCCAAAACGGAGACATTGCGTGTTGAGTGGACAACTCAATGTCGCTCTTTGTCTTTTCAGAGCGGAGAAATGAATATAATGATGATAAGAATTCATTCATTCGAGTGGAAATCGAATCCACAAGCAATTGTGTTTATAGTCAGACGCTATATATATATATATATATTGAGTACATACCTTCCTTTCCACTGGTTGCGACGGGTGTTTGGTTGTGAAGTCGACGGCTAGGGAACCTGTTGGAAAAAAATTAACTTCAAAATCTCTAGATTTTATACAAAACAATATCAGAAATAACAAACGCAAATAGTTTATGGAGTATACAAGAAAAGCCATCTTATATGTTTTAATCAGCTTGAGCAAAATACTCCCATTAAAGGGAAATAATTTAAATATAATAATTCCAACTACAGTTTCTAGTGGTGTCGGAGTCTGAATGTAAATTCCATCGGTTGTGTGTTCGATTCCTGTTCGAAGGAATGATTTTATTTTTATTTTCTCGCTCTGGTATGATACAGCCCGGTGTTGAATTCCGCCACTGAACACGCAATGTCTCAAATTCGAAGGAAATCAGAGTACGTTACGAAGGAAATCAGAGTACGTACGTTACAGGTATTTTCTGTGTACTTTGTTACGAGAGGTTAAAAGAATCTAGCTAAAGAACTATTACGAATACCAATCAGACTCTGTCTTCACAGACTGACCACGGACCACTGTAGAGTATTCGAAACCTTGGGTTTACTCAAATATATTTTCGAATACCAAAATATACGCGATTAATCCGTTTAAAATAGATTCATTTAAAATGTCTAAAAATCAAGAAAATTAATATTTAATATAAAAATAAAAATTCTTAAAATTTTTCAAATCCAGCAAGCAAAGGCGGGACCCCAAACAGCCTAACGTTATAAGGAGGTTTTCTTAATTACTATGACAATCGATTATACACCTTAACTACATAACATAAGCGCTATTATCGCCGAAATAACCTTTCACTCCCTACAAATAACTTCAAATTTTATAATAACAAACTTTAATTCCCAGTTTTAAAGTTCACATTTGTGTAACGCGATTCCTAAGACGTTACGTTGCTATGACAACCAAGTCAGCCATCTTGTGTCCCCAATTCAATTATGGAACGTCTTGAGTTGTGGCGCGATTTCCAAATTCAATTTGCAAGACTGAGGTTTCTCTATATACGTACAGTGGATTGTGATAAGTTATTGTAGGTGTTAGCGGGTTCTGTTCCCGGTTGGAGCTGATTACTTTGGTGCGGTATGGTTTTTTGTCACTTTAGAAGTGTGTATGTTAAAATTTACACGTATTTCTAATGTTATATTATATGTTTTACGCTTGTATCAGTTTTATAAAATAGAGTTCAGATAGAGTTCCATCAAAGATATAAATATGTAATGGAAGCCAAGTTTTATAGGTCAGGCCTTAAATCTGCTTATAACTAGGTGATTTAATTGAATTTAACATTCCTGGATCTTTATTTTGTTATTCTAAAATATAAGTGGTCTAGGTTACTCTTTATTACATCAGCTAATTACCAGCCAAAGTCCTATCAAAATCCGTCCAGCTATTACCGAGATTAGCGGGAACAAACAGATAGACATACTCTCTTTCCACCGAATTCGAGACACTGTGTGTTGAGTGGTGAAACTCAACGCCACGCTTCCTTAATTTAATCATAATCATTCCCCCGAGCGGTTGTCGAACCCACACTACACCACGACCGGCCGTATAATTATCCCCCAAATAAACCGAGCAACGCCAAATACGCCAACTAGTATACCAATATTGGCTATATTAATAAATTCCAGCAAGTTGGGAAGGCAAGTTCATAGTTTCAAACTATGCGGGTAATACATAGAAGCTGTAACCCAGTCAGTACCTGTAGATATCTTGTGAAGTTAGCAAACTTCAAAATTAATATAATTTTGTGATTTTATACCTTGAATAGACTCTAGAGCAAAGTGACAATTTTTTTTTATAGAGAACTACATTATTATATGTCAATATATAAATACTTCGTTTTGCTTCAATTACCTAAACCACTGCGAGCACTGCGCCATTACTGACACTGACACTGACAGCGATACGTTCAATAGATAATGTATGAACTAACAATTATCACGGTACTGTACTGAAACTGTGACCTACTGATAGTGTGAATCGGCCTTAACGATAACTCAAGGTATCAATGACATTTTTGCTAAAGATAATATGGCGACTGCGACGTGTCTGTCCGCATCATTAGAATTTAACAGTATATAGTGGACTCGAAATGTTTATTTTTTTAATGTTTTATGATTCAAGTACGGTTTCAATCGAGCCTATCGTCTTAATGAAATTATTAATGTAAATTTTGTAAAGCCTTTTATTATCTGTCACTTGTATCCTGATCTGATGACTATATGTCTAGTCAGCTTCACGCTTTATCCCGCATAGCATGGTAATATGAGACCATGCGCTACTTAGTGCTGGCCATTGACAGTGTCTGTGAGACCCTCGACTCCAATGACGTGTCCACCTGGTCCCCGCCACCAGGGTTCATGGAGGATTAGGCTAGTGGAGGCACGAGTCGGCTAGTGCCTCCACTCATATTACCATGCTGACTAAAGCTTTTAAGGAGTGGATAAACAGCACGACCTACATCTGCCAGTTCGGAGTACCGCATAACCCACCCGATGTCCTCATTTCAGAAAGGTGTACGTAACATGGTTTTCTTACGTTAAAAATGGAGTAATCAGAGACGACTTAGTGTTAAGACACTCCGTGCTTTTCGTCCAAATTTGAGATATTGCGTGTTGAATGGGGTGAAATCAACACCGCACTTTGTTTTATCTTTATGTATGTAATCATTCCCCCGAGTAGGAATCGAACCCAAACCGATTGTGTTTGCAACACTTCTGTACATCAACGATACACACAAGTGCGGCTTCCATCTTTATCACGCATAGTAGAATAGTCAAAGACAACCTAGTGTTAAGACACGCGTCGACTGTTGTCTTCTCAAAGTCATACACACTCTTCTAAACCAAAACCTTACCCCTTTGCTGCTGCTGCTTCCTCATCTGCTTCTTATGCTTCATCCGTCGGTTCTGGAACCAGGTTTTCACTTGGGTTTCCGAAAGGTTCAAGGCGCCAGCCAGTTCTACACGCTCAGGGGTTGACAGGTAGCGTTGAGATTCAAAGCGTTTTTCTAGGCCTGTTAAAGTTATGTTTATAATTAATACGAGGAGCCAAAATCTTTATAAACTTTTTTACGATTGCTCGTTCTAAGGTGTATGAAATTTGGCACATTTATAGTTTATACATTACCATGTGTTTCAGATACACGTTTACATAAAATGATATATACATATGATAGGGTTGATTATATATACAAATAAATAAAATTGAAGTGTCTGTTTGTAATGTTAAATAACCACTTTTTACTAAATGCATACACCAAATTACATACATATACCAAATTACTATTTTTAACATTTTTGTCTATCTGTCTGTTTGTGTCACTCAATCTCTGTAACAGCTGGACTGACTACTGTTATTTTAGAATTGTAAAATAAAGATCTGGGGATGTTAAGTTTCACGTAGATGAAGTCACGGGCACAGTTAGTCTACTACATATTATTAGTTAAAGGTATATATAGAGTATTTCCCTAGATTAGTGTAAAGTGTTCAAGACGTCGAATTTTCTAAAATATACATTTTAGTACTAAAATTAAATACTAAATATAATACGCCGACGATGGACACGAATGACGTAATTACGTTTAATTTTTATGAGAAGTTTACGCAAGTCCTTTCTAGAATACCTTTCAGAGAGCAGATCTTATTGGTGGCTTAGTGACTTTAATGCGCGAGCTGGTACGTGGCGCGTGGCCTAAAGCCTTGGGAAGACATGGTGTTGAAAATATGAACAGCAATGGGCAACTTCTTCTGTGTCTGTGTGCACAATTCAATCTGGCCATCACCAACAGGCTTTAGGCTTCCCGCTAAGTGTAAAACTACATAGAAACATCAAAAATCGAACCATTAGAACTTGATTGTCTTTATAATTGGCCGGCAAAATAATATTTTCCAAGTGAATATCACGCGCCTCATGCCCAATTCTAGGCGTTTTATTTTTCAGAACACCGGCTTGTCATCACCAAAAGCTTCAACTGAAACTCCCTCGTGGATCATATAGAGTAAATCCTAATAGAGAAGACATACAAAAACTACAGGATGTAGAGACAAGATTCCGTTTCTCAGCCAAGCAGTGGGCTAAAAACAATTAACATTGAGAATGCCGAATCTGTTGTAAATTGGCAGATCCACACATCCAGCTTAGTGACTGTCGCCTCAAGGGCATTAAGTCCACTAGATATAACGACTGGTTAGATGATAACGACAAAATTTTGACGCCAAAGCTTTACCATTACGATGATCACAGGGTGGAATAAGTTAGGCTAGACGGTGTTGAGTTGCGCAGCTATTTGAGATACAGGATAAGTGGTGGCCAGACGAGGTAGAACGCATGCAGTGGCTCACGGATACTAAGCAAGTGGGTGTATTATATGATGAGGGTAATATTTTGAGTCCCCCTTAAATTCCTCCGTGGCACACAATTACTATCCAGCAAACAAGACACACTCAATAAATGACACCTTGCACCGAGGAACACCGTGAGGTTTTAGTGGGTAAAAGCGGAGGCCTGCATCTGCCAATCGGAGTCCCACGTAACCTGACCCGAGTCCCAAATCGGTAAAAAAAATCACATAAAGCACTAACTTGTAAATAGTTGAGGTTAAAATTAAGTTAGTATTGTAAAGGCTGAACCACTGATTTTTTTTACTGACAATATTATGGTATATACCTAATCAAAGGGAACTAGTCTGGGGTATAAATGATTTTTTACTACCACTAAATAGATACCACTTCAAATAAACATCACTTTCTGTCTTTAGTAATATCCTAGTTAGCGGAATTAAACGCCGCGCTATATTTTTTCAAAATGTTTATCGAGCGTACGACGGAGCGTACTAACATATTGTCCAGTAGCTATAAGAGAATATAAGTAAACAACACTGTCATGAATAAACAAAAGGTGAGGCCGGTCGTGGCGCGGTGGGACAGCGTCTGACTGTAAACGCGATCGGTTGTGGGTTCGATCCCCACTCGGGGGAGTGATTATATTTAAATTTCCTCGCTGTGGTAACATCGATCGAATTCGGTAAAAACCGAAGTACGGAGTGTCTTGACACTAAGTGCTTTCTGTCTACTCTGCTTGCTTGCAGGATAAAAAGCGTGATATTAAAAAAACAAAACATCATAGATGAGTGTAAACGCGATGTGTGTGTATTCGATACACACAAAAGAGAATGATTATATACAAAATTTATCTTTATTTCACCGCTCTGGTGAAACAAAGCGCGGCGTTAAGTTTCGCAACTTATAAAATGTAACGCGCTTGTCTAGGCTTATCTTGACACTAATTAACTACCCTTCTGTATCGAGCGTGAAGTTATATAACAAAAGACCTAGCCGGAAGAAAAGCTAATTTCAATATTTCTTTCATTTCATTCTTATTTAATATATAAGCAGTCAACGGAGTGTCTTGACACTAGGTACTCTCTGTCTATCCTGCTGTAAAGGATGACGCGTGAAGCTGCTTATATATGTAGCATATAGGGACTATAGAGAGGGAGTTATCTAGTTTCATGCGAGCCTGGTACAACTCTCTTATTTATTTGATACACTTATTTAATATACAAGCAGTCAACGAAATATCTTGACACTAGGTTCTCTCTGACTACTCTACTACGGGATGGCGCGTGAAGGTGCAAACAAGATGGGATAGGATAATAATCACCTGTTAGTTGCGGATCAGAAAAAACAGTCCTCGCTTTCCTCCGTCGGCAGTGCTTCAGCGCGGAGAGGGACAACTCGGACGGTGTGAACAACGCGTGGTACGGGACACCTGTACGATATAAAAAAAATTAAAAAATAACCTTTGAGGCCGGTCGTGGTGCAGTGGGACAGCGTCTGACTGTAAACACGCTCGGTTGTTGATTCGATTCCCACTCTGGGGAAATAATAATATTTAAATTGTTATCATTTCCTCGCTCTGGCAAGACAAAGTGCGTCATTACGTTTCGCCACTCAAAACGCAATGTTTGGAATTTGGCGGAAAGTGAAGTACAGAGTGTCTTGACATTAAGTACCTCCTTTCTACCCCGCAAAGCGGGATAAAAGCGTGTTAAAGTGTAAAAAGAACCTTCACTAAATACTTGCATACTTATAATATATAAATACTAGTGAATGCCCGCAACTTCGTTTGCTCGAACTTGACTCTCGCTATAAATTCGTCGAACAAAATACCGTAAACTAACATAACTTTTTTATTTATGAACAGGTTGCAATTATATAATCACTAAATATTAAGGGAAAGATATCAAAATATAATAGTGTTAACTGCATTCAAATCGGTTAAGCCGTTGCCGTCTGAGGTTAGCGTGCACAGACGCACAAGCGCACAGATAAAAAAAATTAAAATCATTGTTTTAGTTTCTATTATACATTAAGAAATGATCCCGTAACAAATTTAACTAATATATATATATATATATATATTGAGATGCGGAAATTAACATCGCGCTTTATCTTACCAGAGCAGAGAAATTAAAATAAATTGAGCATAATCAATCCCCCAAATAAAAATCGAATCCAAAACCGTCACGTTTATAGATGCTGACGCTGTTCTTCTGTGACTATTTTTTCCTCTCGCATAGCAGGGTAGACCGGAAGCAACTAGTGTTAAAACTCTCCGCACTCCGTTTTCGGCCCGGATTTGTGGCATTGCACGCTGAGTGGCGGAACTCAACATCGCGCTTTATCTTACCAGAGCAGAAATATAAAAATATACTAAGCATAATAAATCCCCCGACTAAGAATCGAACCCACAACGAAATACGTTTACAGTAACACGTTTTCCTACAAGACACGATCTTATCGTCGTTATCGTGAATTTGTAAATAATTAATTAAATAGCATCATTTTAAGTTTTATACTCTTTTTTTAATAAAAAAATAGGCAAACGAGTCAAAAGGCCACCTGATGGTAAGTGGTCACCTTCGCCCATGGACGTCTACAACATTAGAGTTGAAGAAGGCCTGCGCCTTAGAGAGGAAGTGAAAGGAGATGAGGAAAAGGATGGGTGGGAATAGGGATAGCTGGCTGACATGACATCGAACAGGAACTCATCTTCAGATATTTGGCGGAGCTTTTTTGTCATGATAGTGGTTGCGAGCTCATAGGGAAAATTCATTTCAATTTCGACATTTCTCTGCCTATTACATTCCACGGTGTACTCACGGCAGTGAGTACTTGGTGTTAAGACATTCCGTTTTCCACCTTCTAACCAACACTAATATAAACATTCCTCGGACTTCACGCTTTAGCAAGGTAATTAGAAACAACCTAGTGTCAAGACACTCGTTTACTTTCTGTTCAAATTCAAAATATTTTTATATTTTAATTAATGTTGAGTAATGGTACTCAACGCCGCGATTTGTCTTACTAGAAGAGAAATGAAAATAAATTTTAAACATAATCATTACAATTTATAAAAAACTTTAAACATAAATTGTATGGTTATGTTTTAAATTATTTTTTCCCCTAAATCTGATAAGACAAAGCGCAGCGTTGAGTTCCGCCACTCAACACGCAATGTCTTGAATTCTGCATTCACCGGAGTATAGAGTGTCTCGAGGTACTTCCTCTCTACCCAGCTATACGGTATGAAAGGGTAAAGCTAAAAAAATAGTCGCGGTGGAACAGCTTCAGCATCTGTAAACGCGACGGTTTTGGATTCGATTTTAACACGGGGAACGATTGTATTAAAATTGTTTTAATTAAAGTATAAAAAAATGCGGCGTTAAAGTCCGTCAATGTTTCTTGATACTACATTCTCTCCTATCTTGCTATGTAAGAAACGGCATAAAACTTATAAAAGATTATATATGTATTTAAAGACTTTAAACAAACATATTTGACATTTTTCCGATAAAAATACTAATAAAAAAAAGCTCATATCCCTAGAAAGTAACCAAAATTAAACTCAACGCCGAACTTTGTCTTTACCAGAGCGAGGAAGTGAAAATAATTTATATTAATTACTCCCCCGTGTGGAGATCGAACCCAAATCCGATCGCGTTTACAGTCAGACACACACAATATTTAATATTTACACACACAATTTGTGCACAATATCAAAGAAAATAATAAGGAGTATAAAATTAATTAGATTTTTAATTGCATCTTTTTTGAAAAAAATTGTATAAAAAATTTGAATGCAGCGGCATCACTTCGAAATTAGTGAAATATAAAAATTTATACCTATTAAATATTAAAAATCTTACCTTGAGAAAGGAAATATGGTGTTTCAACAGCTTTATATGTGTTTGGTGTGTGCAAATACGCTCCTAAAGCTCCCATTACTTGTAAATAAGATCCCTCTCTAGGCACAGGTCGGACCTCATTGGCCACGGGAAAGTATTTAGGTTCCCTCTCATATTCGTACCTCCTTGGATCTGGCTGCTTGAACGTCCTCTGGCCACGGTACAGTATATCTTCAATAAGAAATGACGTCTTCGAATTCTGCCCTTGATTCGTATCTGGCGAGTCACTGCGAGTTTCTTCCATTTTTTAATTTAAATTTAATTATATAATAAACAATATTATTCTTTACATAATTAATTATTTACGTTCACTCTTTTTAAATTATTTAAAATATATTTTTTTTAATTTAACAACACATTTCACGGCGTCACGTCGAAAAAAAAGAAACCGAAATCGAAATTATAATCTGTGCAAAACAATTTTGGCGGGAAAGCAGTTTGTTTGAAATGTCAATGGTTTTTTTTCAATAAATTAATTTTAAATGTAACAATATGGCAGCATTTATATCATTTATATAATAATTGTGCGATTTTTCGTGGTTGTTAGCGAAAACGAGGCGATTTGCTGCGCGGACCGAGGTAAACTGTCGTTCAACGGGGTGGGCTGGGTCCGCCTACAGGGGGAGGGTGAGCGCTCGGTGAGATTAGAATTTTTTTACCTATAATAATAATCTTTATTTAATATTGTTTAAGCGATATTATTACGTTTTGTTTAATCGATATTAATGTAATATCGATTCTGGGTTATATATTTTTCTTTTAAATAGATAAATTAATGATTTATAAAATATTTCAGTTTGTTAGTATAATTGTATTATTTGAAAGGAATTATTTGTGTTTTTATTTCATATGTTCAGATTTAATAAGTATGAAGTAGTTATTTTTTTTAATTAAATTTTGATATTTGAAATAAAAAGATCGATATTTATTAGTGTTATTACTAAAAATTTTAAAAATCGTTTTTTTATTAAAAATTATTATATTATGAATTGACGTAATATTCTTAGATTTTTTTGTTATAAAAAACAATAATAAATATAGGACCTTAAAAAATACTTGTAAGTACAGTATATATTTTTGAACATGAAAAATCATAAAGAAATATAGAAATAGATGTTAATAGATAAAATTTAAATTTATGATATTCATAGAGAAAACGGAGAAATCATAGTTACAAAAGTCCCTTTATTATGTTTTTGGCTTCACGCTTTATCCCTTATCCTTTATCCATGGTTAAGCCAGAGACAACCCAGTATCAAGACCCCTTTCATTGCTATCTTTCATACCATCCAAAATCAAGGCAAGCGGAAAAACGAACACAAAATTTAGATATAATAATTTCACCGAGTGGGAATCGAACCCACGACCAATCTCGTTTACAATCAGACGCAGTTCCACAAAACACGAGGGCCATTATTGCCCACAATGGAATTTTTCAATTTTTTTTTATATATTACCTATAGATAATCTTAAAATATTCCACCCCAGTACGAGCTTTATGAATAATATGTATTCCATACGATGGCATACAAAAATGAAAATCGAATAACATTTTCCGATAAAGTAAGGCTTTATATGCATTGGGCGTTTCGATACTGTTATTTTAATATCTACTATTTTTGTATTGGCTTCACGGCTTTTATCCCGCATAGCAGGTTAGGTAGTAAGTACCTAGTGTCAAGACACTCTGTTTCGCTTTCCGCAAATTGTAGACATTGCGTGTTGAGTGGTGAAACTCTACGCCGTATTGTATCTTATCAGAGCGAGGAAGTGAGAATAATTTAAATAGAATCACTACGTGAAGTGGGATTCGAACCCACAACGGATCGCGTTTACAGTCAGACACTATCACTCTACACCACGACCGGCCTAGTACTTTTTTTTATTATATACTTCCCATATATTAGTGACTCGTTTCTTCACTCTCCGTTGTTTTATAAATATTATTTATTATATGTCCAAAAATTTTTGTTATTTATACTCTTGTAAGATTGTATTTAACTGTATTTAACTTCACATCTCCTCCTAAAGGATCTATAATAGTAGGTACAAACCAATTTTTTTCTTCTGTTCTATTTTGTTCTCTTTTATTCTACTCTATTCTTTTATATTCTATGCCAGTACTTTTGGTTGTGCGTTTTCAGTCAGTCTTCTTTATAATAATTGATTAGCATATGAAGCCGATCGTATCTTGTGCGACAGCGTCTGACCGTAAACGCGATTGGTTGTGGATTCGATTCCCACTCAGGGGGATGTTTATATATAAATTATTTTCAATTTCTCGCTGTGGTAATACAAAGCGCGGCGTTAAGCTCCGCTAGAAGTGAAAAGTACGAGCTGTCTTGACGCTAGATACTTCTTGTCTACCAAACTATGCCAGATTAAAAACGTGAAGCTAAAAAGAATAAATAATATTAAGAAACGTAAAAAATCATAAATTAACTATTTAGAAATAACATTATAAAAAAAGGCTTAAAATTAAAATATTTTATTTATTAGGAATAACCATACATATATATATATATATATATATATATATATATATATATATATATATATATATATATATATATATATTTATATTAATTTAAGTAGGTATTTGTTTTTCTTCCACCCTTCGTCCCTTAGCAGAGCAATCAGCGCGAAGTTAGTGCCAAGACACTCCTTTCTGTCTCAATTTGAGACATTGTGTATTGAGTGGCGGAACTCAACGCCACACTTTGCATTTAATTTATCGAAAAACGCATATATATACTTAAATATAATAATTTTAGTTAAAACATTTCCGTCTGTACGCACCTTAGAGATTACATATCGTATAGCATACGGGTTAAGTTGCCGTAAGATGGGGCAGATCATCCCGTGCAAACTGGATGTACTGATGTGTGTGAGTTTTGATACTTTTTAATTTTTTTTTTAACTTCACCCTTTTCAACCCGCATAACAAGTTGAACAGAAAGTACCTAGTGTCAAGACACTCCGTAATTCTCTTTCCGATGAATTTGTCTTATTAGGGCGAGGAAGTGAAAATAGTTTATATATATATTCACTCCTCCGAGTGAGAATCGAACCCACAGCCGATCGCGTTTACAGTATTATAGATATGCTTGCACATGACTGCCTAAAAATTCAATGCCAGCATCCACAAGCATTCACGACGCACTGCTACGAGGCTTACCTAACATGCCTTTGAATATATATATATATATATATATATATATATATATATATATATATATATATATATATAAATGATTTTATTTGAACGTGAAATAATTTATTACTTGTCAAGTAAATGCCACAGACGCAAGAACCCAACGAAACTTTTTTTAAAGGCAGCACACACAGATTCCACAGATTAATTAAATAAAACTTCCACAGATTAATAGGTTCCACAGATTAATTAAATAAAATTTAAGGACAAAAGATAGAAGAAGAAGAAGAATACAGTATTAAAGCTATATATATGAGTATATGAGTTCGATTTAAATCATTCATTCATTCATTTAAGGTAAAACTGATTTTTGACCTTATTAAAATTATAAAACATGCTTTTTAAATCGAGCTAGTAGGTCAGTTACCGCCAAATTTTGAAATAATACTGTTTTTTTCGATAAGCGATATATATATTCCTCGCTCTGGTAAGACAAAGTGCGGCGTTGAGTTCCGTCAATGTCTGGAATCCGGTGGACAGTGAAGTACGGGTGTCTTGACACTAGGTACTTTCTTTACCGTGCTATGTGGAATAAAAAGCGTGAAGCAGAAAAAAAATATTATTCATAAAAAAATCTTTTAATCCAAAGTATCAAAACCGTTCCCACCAAACACCCCCTCACCCTACCCCTAATCCGCGAATGGGGCGTGGTCAACGTTTTTTCCACCAATCAGGGGCGAATGCGCAGTCAGCAACCGAAAATCGACCAATAACAGACCTCCAATTAAACACGCAACGTTTGGGGTCACTTGCCGTTTGCCGCTTTGTTAGCGCTTATTATTCACTAGTTGTAGTCACTGTGACTTTGCTTGACAATTTTTTTTTTATTTTTTGAGTGTTCCAACACTCTGTTTTCTCTTGTTTAACCGATTTCATAATTATAATGCGTAGTGTTACGTAACGTATCACCGTGGTTTGTAACGAAATCGGAATACGATATTTTTTTTTTTTTTTTAAATGCGGTATTGAGTATCGCCTATCAACAGTTTTTCATCAATTTTATATATATTAAGCGTAGTGGCGCAACCTAACGCCGTGATTTGTAATAAAATCGGGGAAACAGATATTTTATTGTTTTTTTTTATTCTTAAAGAGCAATATTAGGTACTGCTTATCAACAATTTTTTACTAATTTTATAGATATTAAGCGAAGTGGCGTAACCTAACGCCGTGATTTGTAATAAAATCAAGGAAATTAATTATTGAAACTAAATTCTTAAAGTGCGGTATTGAGTATCGCCTTTCATCGTTTTTCATCAATTTTATAGATATCAAGCGTAACCTAACCAAACGCCTTGAAATGGATTTTTTATTATTTTCATTCTTATGTATGATATTAGTATGTTCGATTCCCATTCGGTGTAATCAATATTTAATTATTGTCATCGCTGTAATAGGAAAAGCGCTTAGTTAAACTAAGAAAAGGGGCACAAAGTGGAGAACGGAGTGTCTTGACACTATTTTCTATCTATCCCTACGTAAATGAACAAGCGTGAAGCTGGAAAAAAAATATTAATCGCACATCTAGAATTAGTAATTAATTTAACGCGTAAAATACGAATTGCCATGGCAACGTGCACTTATGTATGTCACTTTACACAAAAGTGTGTGTTTAAAACATGGTAGTGTATGTAGTTTTTTTATTTAACACACTTATATATCTAATTCTTAATACTTCCTGGCGGAAGGTATAATTTCTTCACGTTCACGCTGTTTCCCTGACGGGGTATTCAGAGAAGCGGGGTATTCAGCGCCAAACGCTACTGTTTCTATATACCTCTTCCGCCTCGTCTACAATCATTAACCTCTTCATACACGCCCTTCGGGGCGTCCTTTTACGTGATCTTTCTCCAGTTTCTTCGATACTGTGTTTTCGAAAGGCCACCGAGGTCTCCCCCGACCTCTAATACCATTCACCGTGGCTTCGTAATTCTTTCTTACCATTCTTCCATCACTCATTCTCTCAACATACCCAAATCACCTGAGCACTCCTTCTTCATTCTCACTATAACATTCACAGTTACTCCCACTCTGCGGAGCTCTTCGCTGCATATACGATCAGCTAAACTGACACATTCCATACATTCCTACAGCATTCATCTTTCTTTCCTTCTTCTTTTGACACTCCCACGTTTCTCCGACGCATAGCTCATTATACATTTTTGTCAAATGAATAGATATACATATAGAAAAGTATAATTATTTTAAAAGTGATTTGAACCTGCGACCCGTCTGGTAAGATTCTATTACAATGTAAAGATATCGTTATCAGTGTATCTAAATTTGATTTTACATTTAATAACATGATAAAACACGAAAATGCTAATTCAATTGGTTGTTTATCATAATAATATTTTTTTTTATCTGTGTAATGTTTAACTTGGTGTATTTACTGAACTTAGTGACGTATCACTTAGATGCAAATCGTCTTTAAGAGAATTTAGTGTAGTGTAGTGTGGCGTGTCAAGAAAATTAAAAATATGTTAAATTTTATATTTTTCTATCTATAGAGATGCTGAAAACAAGTGTAATTGTATAAGAATTTCAGCGTAACTAGATAGATCGTATGGTTGAGTGGTTAGAGAGTTTCGATGGTCTCCAAGAGGCGTGGGTTCGGTTTTGAGTCTAGTTGCGATTAAAGTTTTATTCTTTCCAATAAAATTTTTTCTGATCCTAAATGTGACAATAAGACTAATTGCCTGTCGTGGCGCGGTGGGATAGCGTCTGACTGTAAACGCGATCGGTTGTGGGTTCGATCCCCACTCGGGGGAGTGATTGTATTTAAATTATTTTCAATTACTCGCTCTGGTAAAAGACTAAGTCCGGCGTTGAGTTCCACCACTCAACACGCAATGTCCCGAATTCGGTGGAAAGCGAAGTACGGAGTGTCTTTACACTAGGTACTTTTTGTCTACCCTGCTATGCGGGATAAAAGTGTGGGGGTAAAAAAAAACACTAACTGTTCTTTCTCCGTGACCTTCCTCTAGTATCCTCGACACTGTGTTATCCAAGGTCAACCGAAAACCAAAGCTATCCCGACATCTCGTACCACTCGCTTTTGCTCCATACATCTTTCTTACCATTCTTTCACCACTCTATCCTCTCGAGGTGCCCAAACGTATAAAAATTTCGACGCAGCTGGTAGTAGAACGCGTGGCTTAGCGGTCAGAGCGCTTGGACGGTATCCAAGAGGCGCGGGTTCGAATCCCGCTGCGTTCAAATTTTTAAACGCTTTTTTTCTAAATAATGTTCACTAGGTACTTCCCGTGTACACTATGCTATGCGGGATAAAAGGGTGAAGTTAAAAAAAAACGTAGATAAACGCCATAAAAGTAAACAGACCATAATAACGGCAAAAACTTTCGAGAGTCCTCACACGTTAGCTTTATATTGACAATTATTATAAAAAAACGTCACGATGCAGTCAATAACGAGTGCCGCTCGAGATAGATGGAGATAAATCACGGATGCTGTGTGAACTCTTTACAGGGAAATGAGATGAATCTGTTTGTATACTTTATAGTGTCTTAACGCTATATGTAGGACAGCGGCTTTTTGATTGTAGGGTTATTGGGTGTCGATTCGATTCACGCTTGTGGTATATTCGTATTATTGGAATAGTGTTTTCATTTTTTTAATTTCACTCTTTTATCCCGCATAATAGGGTAGTGCCTAGTGTCAAGACACTCCGTAATTCGCTTTTCGCCCAACTTTGAGATTTCTTATTAAAGCGGGAACATGAAAATAATTTAAATATATTCAGTAACCCGAGTGGGGATCGAACCCACAGCCGATCGCTTTTACTGTCAGACGCTGTCCCACTGATTATCGTCTCTCCAATGGGAGTAATTTAACATTTATCATATATAATAAAAAAAAAAACTTTTAAATAATTAAAAAAAATGAAAAAAAAATACAAGCAAAGCCTGGTATATGTACTATGTATTAACAATATAAACGTCGACTTGTATTTTGCCAGCGACGGTGTCAACAGTAGATAGTATGAGAAGCGTTTTACACCCATACCCTTCTGTGTTCAAGGGTGTTCAGAAATATGATAATATTAAAGTGCTTGTATTGTTTTTTTTTAATAATTAATAAGTAGTTTTTTTTTTATATTTTTTAAAGGATTATGTGTAGGTTTTGAGGCCGGTCGTGGCGCAGTGAGACAGCGTCTGACTGTAAACGCGATCGGTTGTGGGTTCGATCCCCAGTCGGAGGAGTGATAATATATTTTAATTATTTTCACTTCCTCGCTGGGATACGATAAAGTGCGGCGTTGAGTTCCACCACTCACGTACAGACACATAATGTCTCGAATTCAGTGGAAAGCGAAGTACGTAGTGTCTCGACACTAGGTACTATCTATCTTCCCTGCTATGCGGGATAAAAGCGTGAAGCGAAGCGAAAAAGCTAATAAATGTAAAAGTTTTTTAAAGTTTCACGCTCTATCCCGTACAAAAGGATAGTTAGAGATAACCTAGTGTCATGACACTCCGTTAAAATAAAAAACTTACACGCTAAAGTATTTCTTTCCCACTTAGTATAAAATGTTAAACGTAACGGGATTCCAACCTGCGCCTCTTGGAATTAAATTAATATTTTCTTTAAATTATCTTCATAGTAAATATGTACTTTATGTTGTAATCGATAATATTATAAAGTTGTAGTATTTAAATTTTATAATGCGTTTTGAATTATTTTTTTTACGTTGACTTTTACTTCTTATCACAGACAACGTAGTGTCAAGACACTCCGTTGACTTTTTCTCGCCCATAATCGAGAAATGGGATTTAAGTGGCGATTTCAACGCAGCGCTTCGTCTATCAAATTATAATTATTCTATTGATTTTAAATATTATAATTTTGGAAAAAAACGAATAAAAATTAGAACGCTGCTGGATTCGAACCATTAACCTCTTGGAATCCCTAAAAAAAAAATTTTGATTTTTTAAAAATATTTTCTATTATTTAGGTGTGTAATAATAGTTTAAAAATAAATTAATGAAATATACAAACATAATCATTACTCCAAGTGGGAATAGAACCCACAACCAATCCCGTTTACAATCAGACGCTGGCACAATGCTCTGAAATTGGCTTCGTTTGGTTTTCATATTAAAATATCGATATGAGAAAATTGAAATTCAAAGAAGTGAATTTGATAAATAAAAAACAAATATTTGGAATTCCTAGAATCAAAAAAAAATAACAATATATAGCATATTTAGTATATTATATATACATATGTATATATATATATATATATATATATATATATATATATATATATATATATATATATGTATATGTATGTTGAGGCCGGTATTGGTGTAGTGGAACAACGTGTAAGTGTAAACGATCGGTCGTGGGTTTGATCACACTCGAGGGAATAATAGTATTTATTTATTTTTTCATTTTCTCGCTATGATAAGACAAAGTGCGGCGTTAAGTTCCGCCACTCATCACGCAATTTCTCTATTTCGGCGGAATGCGGAGGACGGATTGTCTTGACACTGGGTACTCCCTTCTTACCTGCTATGCGGGATAAAAGCGTGAAGCTAAAAAAATAAAAAAATAAAGATTTAAATTGATTTACCTTCTTAAGCAGATTTTCAATTATATAATTTTTAACACTCCTAAGAATAACGTACACCGCGGCGTTTACCTTCGCTAATCAATTGTTCTGGAAAATGATAAACATTTCTAACACTAGCTTCTAATTAACGTGCTATGCGGGATAAAGCAAAATTGGCAATACTTCAAATACAAATATTTCATTATATAGAAATCAAACCTACACTAACCATCAACTATTATTACTTAACAGGTAGGTGGGTTCTTGATCATATATATTTTTTTAATTGAATCAGGATTTGAAGCCGCTACCTTCCAACGTAACTCCAAACCAACACAAAGCTAACTTTATTAAACGCACACGCGTCAATCCTATATCGTATCTGTACTTGTTTAGATCGTAAGTTAATTACTGAACACAAGGGGGCTCCCCTTCCTCAAAAGAATAATATCGTTCTATTATCATGTGATATAATTTAGACGCTTTCATACTAAATAATTGTTGTACCCGTGTATTTTTATAAGACCTGTAAGTGCAGTGGTTTTGTTACTTTGGACTGAGTGGTATTGGAGTTCGAATGTTTATAATATTTATCTTCTTTTTAAAGTAGGGAATTAAAGAGAAACTACTATAAGGATGCTGTTTCACGGAATTGAGATGTTGTGTGTTGATTTGCGTAACTGAACGCCGCTGATCGTTTCATCATAAAATGGAGAAATTGAAATAATTAAAATATATTTTTGTCAAATGTTAATCCATATATATATGAGCATTATATTCAAACACTTTCTTGTTCTACTAATTAGATAAAGCATGGCGTTGAGTTCCGCCACTCAACGCGCAACGTATCGAAAAGAGAGTGAAACTGTAAAAATATTATGTTAATTTATATTCATATGAATAATTCTCTAAAAAATATAATCAAAGTTGACTTTCTCTAACAGATCTGATGTACTCAACATTCAACTCATTTTTTTATATACACTTCTAAAAAAAAAGCCTTTAAAAATATTTAAATATAAAAATATATTAAATTAAACTATATTATTAAATTTATGAAAAAAAAATGATTAGAAATAACAATCTGTATTGCCTAGAGATTATAGAAACAATCTTTAAGTAGCAAAAATTTGTGAAAGTCTCCCTACAGAGATGCTAACAACATGAATAAGTTGTAACAAACGTATGAGAATTCCGATATAACTGAATAGTACGTATAGCTTGGTAGTTAGAGAGCTTGGACGATTGCCAAGAGGACCAAGTTCGAGTCAGACAGGTAGACTGAGGTGGCATTTGTCAACCGACAGGCAAATGTCACCTCAGTTTCTGAAAATGTATTTTCAAATACTAAAATATGCGCAATTAATCCGTTTAAAATAGTTTCATTTAAAACATGTTACATTTGTTTTGTTACTTGAATTAATAATTCTATATGTTATTTAAAAAAATAGAATTCTTCACTCCATCTCTATATAAACTATAACTGTACCAAATTCCATACTCCTCAATTTGCATAATTCTTACAAAAAGGGTAGAAAATTAAGGTCTAAGGCCGATCGTGGCGCAGTGGGACTGCGTTCATCTCTCAACAAGATCGGTTGTGGGCTCAATTCCCACTCGGAGAATTATATTTCAATTATTCTCATTTCCTCTCTCTAGTTACACAAATCGCGGCGTTGTCTTCTACCAATCGACACGCAGTGCCACAAATTTGACGGAAAGCGGAGCACGGAGTGTCTTGACACTAGATACATCCTGTCTGCCCAGCTATGCGGGATAGAAGGGTGGAACTAAAAAAAAAATTTCCTAAGTAAACCAAATCTTGAACACCTGCAAAAATAACTTTTCAATACCAATATAAGCGTTTCTTAAACTGGAAATAAGTGCTTGTGTAAGAAAGAGTCGAGTGGAGATGTGCCCGAGTGGCCGGATACTAATCAATGGGGTGAGACGACACGCGCCTCCCCTAGAAATAGTACACCATGCTAGTCCCTTGTTACCAATTATTTAAGATTTCATGGGATTTTGGCTTGTTGATTTTTTGGCATGTTGGGTTATTGCCCATTTGGATGGGATTAGTGTCAATATATGATACTAACTGTGGAATTTAACATCTATCTATGTTTATCTTATTATTCTTACATAATAATAATGATAATACATTATCTATCTGCCAGTGAAAGTCTCGTCGAAAACGGTATAGCAGTTTTAAGCATTAGCCGAAGCAAACTGATAGATATCGTTTTTTTTTATTTTATTATTTTTAACTTCACGCTTTTATCCCGCATAGCAGGGTAGACAGAAAGTACCTAGTGTCAAGACACTCCGTACTTCGCTTTCCACTGAATTCGAGACATTGCGTGTTGAATGGTGGAACTCAACGCCGCACCTTCTCTTTTATCAGAGCGAGGAAATGAAAATATTTTAAATATAATCACTGCCCCGAGTGGGGATCGAACTCACAACCGATCGCGTTTACAGCCACACGTTGTCCCACTGCGCCGACCTCGACAAAATTTGCAATAAATATTATTTTGTATGTATATATATACATATGCATTTAGTAAAACGGTTGATTTAATATTACAAACAGACACTCCAATTTTATTTAATTAATAGGCCACTCAAAATAAAAAGAAAGGTCATCATTATATCGAAAATTCTCTATTCTTGTAAGTCGAAGCGCGGCGTTGAGTTCCGCCACTCATTCGGTAGACAGCGGAGTACGGAGAAAATGATCTCTTAGTCAAAAAATGGCAATTATTTCATGTATTCAAATTAATCAATCAAAAACTAACAATCTGTCAAGGCGTGTGTAAGACCAAGGGTAATAGCTGTGTAATTGCTTACTAAAAAAATTCCCCCTTTATTTGCAACTTGAGCGCCATCAATCCACGGTAGCACTGAGTCCTAGGAGGGGATGATATAGGGTGTTTTTATATGTTGATTGACATTTTTTTTATGTAATTAAAACTACTTTTTAGTTATAACAAGAATTTAACAATAAACAATAATTATTGCCATTTTACTATTTTTATAATATTATTCCACACTTATAAAAATTTGAACGCAGCGGGATTCCAACCCACATCTCTTGGACACCGTCCAAGCGCTCTGACCGAAAACGGTCATGGTGCAGTGGGACAGCGTCTGACTGTAAACGCGATCGGTTGTGGGTTCGATCCCCGTTAGAGGATTATATTTTAAATTTTTTTTTTTTGTCATACGGAGAGAATATGATTATGATTCTCTTTTCCACTTCTCTCCCATTTAAAAAGATATTACGCGTTGAAAAAGAAACAAGGTTTTTGTGTTCATAAGATTGTATGAAAAAAAAACAAATTAAACGTGTCTTGTGAGACAGCGACTGACTTGCGGTTTGACTCGATTTGTTGTGAGTTTGATACACACTCGAGGGAATGATTATATTTTAAATTATTTACATTTTTCTCTCCGGTAAGAAGAAACGCCGCGTTGAGTTTCGCCACTAAGATCTCTCTGGCCCTGCTCAGCGGGAGTATATTTGGCATCCAAAATTCAATTTAAAGTTTAATTATTTTTTATTTCAATTCAATTAGTAAATGAATTTTCGGTCGTTTTTGTACTACGCCATCTATTATCGAGTAGCGAAAACATTCTAATAAGAAACCCATAACTTACTGTATCATTTGTTTTATTTTAATACTATTTACACCTATGACTTTGTTCCTTATGGATTTATCATCTCTGAATCTTTATTTTTTTTATACCTTAATTTTTTTATAGCTTCACGCTTTTATCCCGCATAGCGGGGTAGACAGAAAGTATGTAGAGTCAAGACATTTCCGTATTTCGCTTCCCACCAAATTCGAGACATTGCGTGTTAAGTGGCGGATTTCAACGCCACACTTCGTCCTACCAAAGTGAGGAAGAGAAAATAATTTAGATACAATCACCACGAGGGAGTGGGGGTCCGCCAGTGGGAATCGAACCCACAACCGACCGCGTTTACAGTCAGACGCTGTCCCGCTAAGCCTCGACCGGCCTCTATTGTTTTATTTTTGTACTATTGTTTTAAAAAAACAATTTTATTAATCTCTTCATTATCAAAGACCTTGGCGTGGTCCAGCATATTCTTCAATTCTGCTCTATTCTTGGCTTCTCAGGTCATGTTTTGGTGTCCCTCAGTTCCTCCATCCATCAGGTTGATTAGACCTCTCTCACACAAAATTTATAAGAATAAACCCTTAACCTCTTTCTATCGAAAACTAACTAAAATTTTTTGACACTTAACGTTCCACTTACAAAAGTTGGGAAAGTAATATAAAATTGTATTTACATATGAATAAAAGCTATGAAATTGTATATAGTATTTATACACACACATACGAAATCGATGACACCTTTTTGACATTTCATTTATAGTACATAGATTTCCGGACACATGTACCAATATTCGGTAATAACAAAAATATGTAAAACGTTCACATAAATTTTTGGAGCCTATTTCTTTTATATTAAAAAAATATTCCTTTTTTAATTGAATATTAAAAAAAAATATATTTAAGTTCAATAATACATTTTTAAACACAAAATTAAATACACATAAACACAAAATTATATATATATATACATATATATATATATATATATATATATATATATATATATATATATATATATATATAAATTTAATACCTCCGACAGTGTAAAGGGCAATACTGTACTAGTGTAAAGTAGTTAAATACATTACAAGAATCTGTCTTCCTTCAAAAATCAAAAATCAAATCTAAATGAAATTATTATTTATTCAAATAGTCTATTTACAAGCAGTTTCCAATCATCACTCAACACAAGTGTCAGTATTGTCAGCCCTACGGGAAGCTGCAAGCGGCTCGGAAGGCAGCTCCGCTGAGAACAGCCTTTCAAATATACCATTTTAATGAGTTCCTGACAATATCTAGTTCCCCAAGTCCGTATCAAATGCACTTAATTCCACATTAACAGCAGTATGGTATTCTTGGATGGAATATAATTATTATAATCATATATATTTTAAATTTGATTTTAAATGTCTCTAGCCGTAGATTATTTTTGGAATTTTATTATACACACGTATACATTGTACCGTAAATGATTTATTTCATAGTAATTAGAATATATAAATAATATGAATATACTAACAGTTTGTTCGCTACTTCGCCTGCGAGAAACACACTGTTTTTTTTTTATTTATTGGCTTGATAATAATACACTATTATGTTTCCATATATAAATATATCATATTTAATATCTCAGAGCCGTCATTACTGACACTGACAGGGATACGTTTAATAGATAATGTTCTGGGTTCGATCCGCAGTCGGGGGAGTGATTATATTTAAATTATTTTCACTTCCACACTCTGGTAAAGACAAAGTGCGGTGTTGAGTTCCGAAAGCGGAGTACGGAGTGTGTTGACACTAGGTACTTTCTGTCTACCCTGCTATGCGGGATAAAGGCGTGAAGCAAAAAAAAACATTATATAAATAAAACACAAACCTGATTAACACAAAATTTATTTAACTTAACAAGTAATAGTGAAATCATTCAATAGTTTAATATACAACAATGTAACAGAACCTTTAAAAAACGTATAAAAAATTTTAAAACGCAGCGGGATTCGAACCCACACTTCTTGTTACCATCCAAGAGCTCTAATCACTAAGCCATGCGTTCCACTACTTTATTACTACGTTATTTACGTTGTTAGCATCTCTGTAGAGAGTTTTTGGAATTTTCTGCCACTTAAATATTATTAAGATATAATCATTTATCAACAGAGTATGATATTATATTAAATATTTAAAAAAATAAAAATTTAAATATATTTCCTAAATAACAGTTTAAAACACCTCAATAATTAAAACAAACAGCTTGCTTCCATATAATTTATTTCACTTAACGCCTACAGTAGTACAAGAGCGCAGTGCCCGGTCTACCGGTCGATCTCCCCGAAGACCACGTCCAGGGTGCCGATGATGGCCACGATGTCAGCCAACATGGAGTTCTTGCCGATCTTCTCCAAAGCCGCGAGGTGAGCGAAGCCAGGAGCCTTTATCTTGCATCTAATGTATTAAAATGTTTTTTTCTTTTGTTAGAATATTAGAAAACATTTTTAAAAAATATATGAAAATTTTGAACGCTTGAACGGTTTCCAAGAGTACGGATTCGAATCCCGTTGCGTACAAATTTTTATACATTTTTAATTTTGTTTTTAATTATTAAGAAGAGACCCCTGTGGAATAGCGTTTGGGTGTAAACGCGATTGGTTGTGGGTTCGATTCTCCCCCACTTTAATTATTTTCATTTCTCCACTCCGGTTGGTTTCGATTTCACGCTAAAAGCAGTGAACGGAGTGTTTTGACACTAGGTTGTCTCTAAAATATTGTAGAAAAAATCATATATATTATAAAAATGGTCCACTACATTATACATTTCTTTTTCTTTATTTACACAATATTTTTAATTCTAATTTATTAAAATATTTTTTTGTTGTTTTTTTTTAACTATTATTTTTTTTTAATAATATAAATATAACATTGCTATCGGTCCTTGACAAGTATGCAAAATTCCACAGAAATAAAATTATATTCATATATAGATCCTATACTAAATTAGTTGTTTTTTTTTCGAAAGCGACTGACAAACACATTTTTTTTAAACATAATCATTCTCCCGAGTGAGATTCGAATCCACAACCACAAAGGCCTCTTCTTAGCTCTAGTTTATTAAAATTATTTCTTTAGAAGTCAGTTTAAAAAAAAATATATTAAAAAAAGGAGGCAAACGAGCAGAAAGGCCACCTGATGGTAAGAGTTGTAGATGCGTTGTCGGCCTTGGGAGGGAAATGAAAGGAGATGAGGGAAAGGATGGGTGGGAGTGGGGAAGGCTGGCTTACATGACATGGAACCGGAACACCACATCAGATATATGGCCATGATAGTGGTCGCGAGCCAGTCGGAGGACTAACCCCCTACCACCAAATGTCCGGGATACCCACCTCTTACTTGACGCTACTCAGCAACGGAGAGAAAATATATTCTATTTAATTGTACTGTATGTATGTACATTAAAAAAAAATTAACCCACCGATAAGGCTTAGATCCACCATCGGACACCAGATAGACAGCAAACTCCCCCTTGGGAGCCTCCACCGCGGTGTAGGTGGCGCCCGGCGGCACCGCGTAGCCCTGCGTGAACAGCTTGAAGTGGTGGATGAGCGCCTCCATCGACGTCTGGGGACAAGGGAGGAGAGAAGGGACACTTAGATACAGCTTTAAATTGTCTCTATAACGTTAGAATTGAATCCAGTACTATGTGTGTACAGCTATGATTATTATTATTATTATTATTATTATAGCTTCACGCTTTCATCCCGCATAGCAGGGTAGACAGAAAGTACCTAGTGTCAAGACACTCCGTACTTCACTTTCCACCGAATTCGAGACATTGCGTGTTGTGTGGAGGAACTTAACGTCATACCTTTTCTTACCAGAGCTTAACACTTCACAATAGTCCGTGGTCACAGGTAGATAGATAGTCGTAACTATTTTCGAATACCAAAATATATACGATTATTCCATTTTAAGGATCCTTTTCATTTAAAATGTATAAAATTCGTGAAGATCAAATTACTTAATATTTCTCCTATATTAAAAAAAAAGTTAAAACAAATAATCGGAACCACCTACCTTCATCTCCTCCCTGGAAGGCGGGGTCAGTTTGGCGTCATCGGTCTTGACCTCGCCGGCCGGCATCTGGTTCAAACACTGGTCTATGATGCGGAGAGATTGACGCATTTCCTCGACACGGATTAAATATCTAGAAAAAAATTAACGGAGAAGAAAAAATTATTAGCTTCACGCGCCATCCCGCATAGCGGAGAGACCTTAGTGTCAAGACACTCCGTTGACTGCTTGTATATTAAATAAGTGTATCAAATAAATAGAGAGTTGTACCAGGCTCTCATGAAACTAGAGGAGCTCCCTCTCTGTAGTGTCTTTATACTACATATATAAGCAGCATCACGCGCTATCCCACATAGCAAGGTAGTGGGAGAGAACATAGTGTCAAGACACTCCGTTGATTGTTAAAGAAATTGCGCTTTGAGTGGCGTACTCAACGCCATGGTTTGTGTTACCAGAGCTAGGAAATGTCAATAACTTAAATATAATCACTCCCACGAGTCAGATTCGAACCCACAACCGATAGCATTTACAATCAAACACTATTTAAATTAGTCACTATACTACATATATTAAAAAAAATAAAAAAAAACGGAGAGAACAGATCCCAACACTGACCTATCATAACAATCTCCGTTAGTGCCTATGGGAACATCGAAATCAACCAAATGGTACGCGTCGTACGGCTGACTCTTACGCAGATCCCATTTGATACCGGAGCCGCGGAGCATAACGCCGCTGAAATAAAAAAAAACAAATATTTGAATATAAGATTCACAACTTTATGGCAGGTAACAGAATAATCAAAATTAAAAAAAAACAAATTAATTAATATATAATTCATCTATTCTTTACTCTCCGCTTATTTCGTAGACATAACATATATAATTGCGGAACTGAACGCTGTGTTTTGTCAAAAACTAGTCAATGGTTCTGAGTCAACGCGATTCAAACATAATAATGATATTTATTTAGCTTGACGATTTTATCCCGCATAGCAGATTAAGCTGGAAGTACCTAGTGTCAAGACACTCCGAACGCCGAATTGGATACATTGCGTGTTGAATGACGGAACTCAACGCCGCGCTTTTTCCAACCAGAACGAGGAAATGGAAATAATTTAAATATAATCCATCCAGCGAATGGGAATCGATCCCACAACCGAATCGCGTTTACAGTCAGACGCTGTCCCACTGCGGCACGACCGCTCCGCTCAAATTTTCATACCTTTTACGATGACGAAAAACGTATGAAAATTTGAGCGGAGCGGGATACGAACCCGCGCCCATTGGAAACCGTTCGATTTTCTCAAATATCTACTTACCAAAAATAAAAAAAATCTAATCTACTAAAGATTGATAACATTTAAAATAAAATAGGCAATTATATATATATATATATATATAAAAGGCATTCTAATTTCTACCTACCTAAATCCATAATTAAGAGCGTCTTGGGCTGTCACCACGCCCACGTCCCTGGTCCTCTGCACCCAGATCCTGTTGGTGGTGAGTACATCCTCAACCTCGTCCAGTCTCTCACCAAATTTACTCGCGAATTCGTATATATCATCCATTAGACCAAGGGGCATGTCCTGGAATATAAAATGTATTGTATTTAAATTAAATTAAATTACTTCTTCTATGAAAATTTGGACAAATTCCAAACGTTGAGGTAACGTGAACTTGTTCATGATTAAATGGCAAACATTACTGAACACAAAACAACACAAATGTCAAATGTTAAACAACCAAGATGGCGGCTGTGACATATCAAAATCCTATCATCCCTATTGGGAAACACTGTACTTCCCAGCATTCCTCCCAGCTTAGCCAGGGTCCGCCTTCCCATTTAACCTACACCACTTGGCACGGTCTTTGGCACCCTCGGTGGTAAGTCCATTAAGGCTCCAGGTCCAGGCTCTATTAATTTAAATTAAATGTATCTATTTAAATTAAAGTACTATGACACCATAGTGTCTTGTCTGGGTCTGACTGTAAACGCGTTGGGTCGTGGGTTCGATTCTCGATGGGAGGAATGTGTTATTTAAATTATTCAATTACATTTCATCGGTCTTGTTAGAAAAAAAAATCCCCAACATTTCGTGTTGAATGGCGGAACTCAACGCCGTGTTTTGTATTACCAAAACGGAAGAATGAAAATAAATAAAATTCGAACCCCAACCGTGCGAACACTCCACTGAGCCACAGTGGGTTTATAATGTTTTTTTTTCTAAACAAATTACACAAAAACATAATGGAAACCATAAATCATCACTTCAAAACACCATGGTGGGTTCATCGACCATGGACCTGTTTTCCGTACAAATAAAAAAGAAGCCTCCTCACCAAAGACACTCCACCAGGCCGTATATAAGCAGCGTGCATTCTGGCACCACTGACTCTTTCATAGAATTCCATCATCTTCTCTCTCTCCTCGAAGAGCCAGAAGAAGGGAGTCAGAGCCCCCACGTCCAGCGCGTGAGTACCGACCGCCATAATGTGGTTCAAGATACGTGTTATTTCAGCGAAAAGAGCTGGGAACAATATGGAGTGATAATATTTACTATGGGTTTTATGGACCATGGTATTATGGGTTTAATTTCATAATAATTTCCATTGTAATATATCTATATATTTTTTAGCTTCACGCTTTTATCCCGCATAGCAGGGTAGACAGAAAGTATCTAGTGTCAACACACTCCGTACTTCGCTTTCCACCGAAGTCGAGAAATAGCGTGTTGAGTGGTGGAACTCAACGCCGCACTTTGTCTTTACCAGAGCGAGGAAGTGAAAATAATTTAAATATAATCACTCCCCCGAGTAGGGATCGAACCCACAACCGGTCGTGTATACAGTCAGACACTGTCACACTGCGCCACGACCGCCCTCTATATATAGCTATATTGATACGAAAATTTTGAGTTTTATTAAATTCTGACACATTTTCAATAAAACTTATTTTTTTTTACAGTTTCATAGCAGGGTAGTGAGACAACCTAGTGTCAAGACACTCCCTTCAGTGCTTTCCATAAAAAATGTAGTCAAACTCAAAGTTAACTATATATTTTAAAATTTAAACTTAAAACTTATTTTAGTTCTATAACGCCTCTTTTTAAAGCTCTGAAAAGAATTAAATATGAAAAATATATATTTTTAATTTTCCTGCATTTCACGGTTCTCCATATACCGTCTATAGGTCTTAGACATTGGTAAGTAGGAGAGATCAACGCCACGTTTAGTCTTAATAAATAAAAAAAACAATGTAATAATAATAATTACGCTTTCTTGTCAATACATTCCATTGATTTATTTTACAAGAGCGGAGAAATAAAAATATTTTTTTAATATAATCATTTCTCTGAGTACGAATCGAACCCACAACCAGTCCTATAGTCAGACGCTGAGCCACGATGGTTTTATTATATACTTTTTTTTCAACTTCACGCTTGTATTCCGCATAGCAGGGTAGACAGAAAGTACCTAGTGTTAAGACACTCGATACTCCTGTTTCGACCGCAATTCAAGACGTTGCACGTTGAGTGGCGGCACTCAACGCCGCACTCAACTCTTACCAGAGCGAAGAAATAAAAATATTTTTTTAATATAATAATTCCAAGTCGGAATTGAACCCACAACCAATTGTATTTACGGTCAGATGCTGTCTCACAAGACATGATGAATTTATTACATTTATAATATACTTACTTCTTATATACTTGGCTCTTATTGGAATATCAATGTTAAGCAACTTCTCAACGGCCAAGCTGTAGCACTGCTCATTACACATCATGGAGACGTAGTCCAGACGATCAAAATATGGTAGGGCCTGGGTGTACGTCTTATATTCGATTAGCTTTTCAGTGCCTCGGTGAAGGAGGCCAATGTGTGGATCAGCTCCGCGGACAGTCTGAGAAAATGTGTTTTTTTTTTAAATATACTCTAGACTCAACACTGCATCTAATGTAATCTATATATAAAGGTTATTAAAAAAAGAGGAATCTTCACACTTAATTAGCAACATGGTACTCAGAAACCACCGAGTGTCTAGACACTCCGTTGACTGTATTCCGCATGAGATATTGCATGTTGCGTGGTAAATTCAAAGCCATGCTTTTGCAGTTTGTCATACCAGAGTGGAAAAATTCAAATAAATCTATATAAATAAATAATATACAAGAGTCTGTTTGTAATATTAAATTAACCACTTTCTTCTAAATACTTATTTATATATAAATTTACCAGTTTCTGCTTATCTTTAAAATGAGTTGATTTTGACAGAATCTTCATTGGCAGATAGCCATTATAATAAAGACTAACTTAGGCATATTTAATTTTAGATCTATAAAATATAAACGTAAAACTTGATGTGGATATGCGTACATAATTTGTACAGCTTGTATACACAGCTTATATGTACAACATATCTAAATACATAAGTTATAATGATTTTTAATGAATAGATAATAAATGGGTTTTTATAGGAGAGATTTTAAATTTAACATATTTTTATAAAAATTACCGTTTACCATTTTTATCAAAATTTGTTTACCCAGAATCTAAAATGTAGGTTTTTACATCTAACAAAGTTATATAAGCAAACAACAGAATATCTTTACACTAGGTTCTCTGCTTAAAGGCGTTTTCTCCATATTTACCTCGCCCTCTAATTCCAGAACTAGACGTAACACTCCGTGAGCAGCTGGATGCTGAGGTCCAAAGTTGAGTATCATATTTTTAACCTGTTTCTCAGTTGGTGCAATAATACCTGTAATAATAATATTAGCATTTTGCACTCTTTTTCTATATATAGTTTTCTAATAAGTTGCACAAATAGAGGAACAATCTTGCTTCTGATATTAATATATAGATTTATTTTAAATATTAAGTAATTAGTTTATTAGATTTGGAGAGGGTAAAGTATGTCTTGAATAAGTATATTTCAACTGCTTACTGTTATAGGGTGGGTGCTTCATGAGGGCTGTGACTCCTTCTGGGTACATGACAGCCCCCTCGAATTGCTTCGCGAAAGTTAGATCCGGCATCCATCTATGGGCTTTGCGCTGAGAGCTAAGAAAAACATATGAAGAATAAAAATGATATTTATATGTATTCAAAATTAGTTTAAGAAAACAAAGAGTTAGGTTAAAGTTTAATTTTCAAAATAAAATATTTGTTGGGCTGAAAGAAAATAAATTACTTATAAATAAATTAAATGTTGAAGATGAATATTGCGCACAATAACCTGAAAAGTTACATAATTTGAAAAGTCGATTTTTATACGATTTAATTTAAAATTTATATAATTTTTGATAGCAGCACTCACTTCACATTGTAAACTGCTGGTAAATTTGTTAATAAAGCCTTAGAATGGCCCAAATTTGGGCTTTTTCGCAGGAAAACATTTACCAGCGAAGACATTTTCGATGGGACTGTGTTCCGTTTCAGAATAATATGAAAAATATATTAATGAATGTAAAAAAAAGATATTATTTCAAATCTTTTTAAACGGCTAAAATATATTCTGTATTAAGTAATTATTAAAATAAATTTTATTAAATAGCATTTATAAAGAAATATTCTTTTTAACAATAGAAAGATGTTAGAAGTAAAATTGTTTTGTTAATTCCTTCGCCGTGAAACGGCAAAATGTATAGCAAATTTTGACTATAGACAGATGTCAATTTGACAAATTAGCTACGTTCATTAATATTTTTGCTAAGCATTTAATTAAGTAAATATTTTACAGTTAAAATTTTTATATTACATAAAATTTTTATATCATACTTGAAGAAAAACCATAATTGTCATTTTTATTTATTTATATTTCAATAAAAGTTTATTTATTTTATAATAAAAATGCTAATTTATAGATGCCTTGCTATAATCGAACATAACCGAATGTAATTATTCACGAAATACTCTTAAAACTTTCAAGCTTACAATTAAGTTTAACGCATTCGTAATATTATATTGATTATATTAATAAAATTGTGAAATGTTCAAGTGATGACTCCAATTCGCGTATAGCAACACCAGTAGCTTCTCTTCAATCTCCATCCTCTGCTGTTGCCGTCTGTTGTTAGTGTATATTTTATATCTACCTAGCTGTTTTAACTCAATTCAATAAAATTTCGCCTTCAGTCTCTGAAAGTAACTCGCCGCGAGTGATCCTAGGTGCTTCACGCATATAAACGCTCATAATGAACCCATTTATGTTTCAAGTCCTACAGATTTACGTATAATACTCTATAACTAAACTTATTTACTCTTAACATGTGATTATAAATGTAAGTAATTAATTAATAACGCACAAAATGGACGTGAAAGTATTTAATCGTGGGTGTGATATGATGTGATTTGGTGTTCCACGGGATTCTTTTGCCTATGTTTTTTTTTTAACTTGATCGAGGGATCGTTGACGTCCAAGCACTTGTCTCGGCCACTTGCTGCAACTTGAAGTGAGTGAATTTTTTTTTATATTTATTTATATTAAAATTAATTATAAAATGTGTAGTACAATATAAATTTATGGCGTTTTTAATAACTGGCTACCGAACATCTGCCTCCAACATGTACATGGTGTGTGAGTCATCATAATAAATTGTTAACTTTATTGTTTTTGTTTACGATTCAAAATACAAATGATAAATTCGCGCGTCTGTTTCTCTTCAAATTAGTGTCAATTAACACAATTACGTACGTAAAGTTTGTATGTTTAGTGTATTTTGTAAAAGCAATATAACACATGAAGAATTTAATCATGTCTCACAAACAGTATAAATAATCAATTAAGTATGCATTTTTCATGCCTAGCGTCTTATCTTCATAATATCTTTATATCCGAGTCCATATTAAGACCAAATTGTGCTAATTATTGCATTGACAATGAACCTAATGAATAATTGATAGACAATTTCTGTATGGCTTCATGAATATAAAATGACATAATAAATGTTTTGTTTTGTTTTTTTTTAATATCAATTTTATTATCTGTGAAATGAAATTTGTTTATTTGATGTTTAATTGAATTAATTTAAAATTTAATTATATTTAAATATGCATATTATTATTATGTTGGTTTTTGTGTATTCTTTATGTAAATTTAACAATTTGTATGACAAAAAAAACAATTCAATTATAATTATTTCTTGAGATTCTTTCTTTCTTGTGATTCAATAAATATAATAATATTTTACTAATAAATTTATTATCCATATATATTTAATTTTTAATTTAAATTATCCATATATACTATCTTTTAAAAATAACACTAACAACTTTGGTGAATTATAAGAAATTCATTAAAATTACAAACATTATAATATTAAATTAAATAACTTCAAAACAAAGCTTAAATATTAAGTTTTGCCTAATTATAATTTAAAAATCTAGAATAAATAGAAAGTCTAATTGTCTGAGAAAGTAGCAGTATTTTAGTAATTTATGTTATATATATATATATAAAAAACCGTATAAAAAAGAAAATATATATATATATTATATATATATATATATATATAAAACCGTATAAAAAAGAAAAAAAATTAAATAAATATATATATATATATATATATATATATATATTTATATATTTATATATATATATACACACACATATATATAATTGATGCAAATTAGCTATGAACAATGATTTTTTACAAAATATTATAAACTTTAAATTATACCATATTATTATTTAAAATTATTCATATGCTATTAATAAATAAAAAAAAATAACAGTGGTACTTGAACCTGTATCTCTAAGAATCCAAGTTACGTGACTATTTAATCTATAATCTGTTATTGTGTTAAAATTATTATATTATTTTATCAATCATTCAATATTAATATTGATATTTTTACCATTTATAACGTACATTGATAATGATTTGAAAGCATTATAATATACATTTTATGAAAAATCATATAAAATTTATTTTTGAACGTAACGGGATTCGAACTTGCGCCTCTTGGATACCGTCCAAGCACTCTGATCGCTAAGCCGTGCGTTCAAATGCATGCGTGGCAAGCAAAGCATGGCTTAGCGGTCAGTGCGCGTGGACGGTATCCAAGAGGCGCGGGTTCGAGTCCCGCTGTGTTCAAATTCTTATGTTTTTTCAAAAAATTTTTTCTTATCCTAAGTGTGGAACAACACTTTAAAAATAGTAAATAAGCATTATAATAATACAAAGGTTTACACTCAGAGAATGATTTCATTTAATACTAGCTACACCTGCGACTTTGTCTGTGTAGAATTTAACATCTCTGGATCTTTATTTTACAACTCTAAAATGATAATAGCATAAGTTACTCCTAATTACATCAACTTTTTGCCCGTGAAAGTTCTATCACAATCTGTCCAGCCAATACAGAGATTAGCAGAAACAAACAGATATACAGACAGACAAAAATTATAAATAAATTTTATTTTGCTCTATAAGCCATGTTATACATATACATTTAGTAGGAAGTGATTATTATAATATTACAAACAGATACTTCAATTTTATTTATATGTATATAAATTTATTTTCAATTATTGGCTCTGGTAAGATAGAATGTGGTGTTGATTTCATCATTCAACACTCAATGTCTTGATTTTTAGTTAAAAATAGCCAACAGAGTGTCTTGACACTAGATTGTCTCTGACTATTGTTATGCGGAATAAAAGCAATTTTAAGAACTTTTCCAACTGTATTATATTTTTTTTAAAACTGTTTTTTACTAACTAACTGTGCTTTTCCTACAAAAGCTATTTTAAGAACTTTTCCAACTGTATTATATTTTTATTTAAAACTGTTTTTTTTTTTTAATTAATACATATTATGAAGAGATAATGAAATGTGTAACATTAGAAGTGTCTGAAGTTGCATAATCGGTTATGCCTTTTGTGCTGTTGTGAGATACGAACCATTCATGTCTGTGAAATTGTGAGTGAGAATAAACCTTTATTTTATTGGACATTTTTTTATAATCATATTTTATTGGGCTATTCAGTCAGGTAGATAGAGTGATTTTAATGTCATATCATGTTGGGTAGCGGAACCGAACACTGCTGTGTGTCCAGTTAGACTATTAGGCTTATAAAAATTATAGCAATCAATTCTCCTCAAATGGGGGTGGTCCAGCAATAATTGCCTTTACAGACACATACTTTAAAAATAAGATTTTGGATTTTTAAACATTTTAAATGATACTAATTTCAACGTATTAATCATATGTTTTTTGGTATTTAAAAATATTGCCGCTGCTGTAATAAAATAGCGGTAGCTTTCAAAACACCTTAGCATGTTCTTTATTCTTACTATGACATTCTCGCTTACACCAATACCAACCAATATATATATATATATACAGCATTATTATTTTATTTTGTCTAAAAATTTAACTATTTATTTATATTATTTAAGCAAAACAAGTTTAAATTTTTTCATAGAAAATTATCTTGAAGTAAAGCAAACAGTTTAGCGGAGAGTTTTCTAAGTGCAATCTTTAAGCGAGTCAAGGACTATTTAAACACTGGGAGTGTTTATCTGTCAACATATTTTGCGAGGAGTGATGCTGTTTATTTTGTGTTAATTGTTTCTATATATTTTTTTTGGAAGATCATTTTTAGGGTGATTTTAAAAGGACCAGAAATTATTAACATTACTTTAATTAAAATTATTTCTTATAGTTAAACCTTCTTACCCCGCATAGCAGGGTAAACAGGAATTACTTAAGTGTCAATACACTCCGTACTTCGTTTTCCGTCTGAATTCGAGACATTGCGTGTTGAGTGACGGAACTCAACGCCGCGCGTTTTGTTTTACCAGTGCGAGGGAATTTCTACGAATAGGAATCGAACCCACAACCGATCGCGTTTACAGTCGGACGCCGTTCCACAAGACACGATCGGCCTCAAATAATTCTAGCAATCGGCAAGTAATTAAGTCGACATAACACAATCAAATAACGTTACGCTGAGAATAGATTGATAATATTATTATAATAAACATTTTCTTATGTATTACGTCAAATTAATATGATTTAAACCTAACTGATAGTTTTAGTTATTACAAGCTATACTAGCTGCGGCCGCGACTTCGTCGATATAAGGATATTGTAATTCGTTTTTTTTTTAGCTTGACGCTTTTATCCCGCATAGCGCAGGTTAGTCAGGAGGTACCTAGTTTCAAGACACTCCGTACTCCGTTTTTCGCCAAATTCGAGATGTTAGGTGTTGAGTGGCGGAATTCAACGCTGCGCTTTGTTTTACGACAGCTAGAGAATTAAAATACTATAAATTAAAATATAAAATTTTAAATTTAGGTGGAAAGTGTCCTAAGTCATATTTTGACACTAGGATGTGTATTGTTACTAAATTCAGTGAGCGTGTAGTTGCAGTATTGAGCACCGCACATCAACACGCAACGTCTCGAATTTATAAGGAAAACAGTCAACGGAGTGTTTTGACACTAGCTGCTTGTATATAATGTTACCCTTGAAGCGTCAACGCTCGCTTATCTCACGTCAAAGGCTCTGATGAGGAAACCATTCGTCATTGTAATTGCAACTGGGTTGAGCTTGTCGTACACCGCTCTAAATGATATATAGTGATATTTTATAGCTTCACGCTTTCATCCCGCATAGCAGGGTGGACAGAAAGTACCTAGTGTCAACACACTCCGTACTTCGCTTTTCACCGAATTCGAGACATTGCGTGTTGAGTGGTGGAACTCAACGCCGCACTTTGTCTTTACCAGAGCAAGGAAGTGAAAATAATTTAAATATAGTGATATGTAATGCTATCAAATTATTAATTTCGTTGTATTTCTAACATGTAGATCTTATTTTTGGTCTAATATTTATAATTCGTTTAAATTAATCTTAATTAATTGCTAATAGTGGATGGAGTTTTTTTTTATTATTATTTTTGCTTCCTCTTTTTATTTCTTAGTTTTGGTGCTGTCGCCATGATTAAATATTTAATATTTTTATGATATTTTATATAAAGTTTTCGTTTAGTTTGTTAATAAATTAAAATTCGGTATAACCTTTTTTTTTAATAACTATAATTTTTTAAAAATTAATTTTCTAAGTCGAGGCCGGTCGTGGCGCAGTGTGACAGCGTCTGACTGTAAACGCGATCGGTTGTGGGTTCGATCCCCATTCAGGGGAGTGATTATATTTAAATTATTTTCACTTCCTCGCTCTGGTAAAGACAAAGAGCGGCGTTGAGTTCCACCACTCAACACGCAATGTCTCGAATTCGGTGGAAAGCGAAGTACGGAGTGTCTTTTTTTTTACAAAAAATCGGTTTTAAAGGCAGATAACTAAAATGTTTGTTATTAATTAGCATTTGAATCACAAGAACACGCGTTTTATAAGAAAAAGAAGCCATAGTAGTGCAGGGACAGCATCTGGTCCGATCCTTGTAGGTTCGATCCCACTCGAAGATCAATTTATAATTTATTTTCTCTGGTAAGAGAAAACGCGACATTGAATTAGTAGTGTCTTGACACTAAGTTGTCTCTCACTACATATAAATATAAAAAATATGATCGTGAAAAAGTAAAAAAAAAAATTGTATCATATATCTCAATATAGCGCACTAAATTCAGTGGAGTGTACTAACAAGGATGAATTTATATAACATTTGAGCCTGGAGCTTCCGCGAAATGTATGAAATATTTAGCATATGACGATGCGAGTTAAATACAGTTAGTATAACGTCGAGATATCATAATGGAAATGTTTTGAATTCTTCGCTATTCCAGGTAGGTGTGGGTTCTAATCTCAAGTGGCTTTTAATAATAAAGTTCCTTGCGCTCCGACAAAAACCTACTCCTTGAATTGTCTCAAATTCCTTTACCATTCTTTAATGGTGCCCGATTATGGAATTCTTTACCAAAAAATAATTAGAAGTTCAAAAAATTTATATATACTTAAAAACTGTTATTTGATTAATGAATTTTAAACTGATTGTTCCTAACATTATAATGTTAATGCTGGTTTGTTTATATTTATATATGTATTTATGTATGATTGTATGTATCTATGTATGTATGTACGTGTGTATGTAATTATGTATGTATGTATTTTTTTTTTAGCTTCACGCTTTTATCCCGCGTAGCAGGATAGACAGAAAGTACCTAGTGTCAATACACTCCGTACTTCGCGTTCCACCGAATTCGAGACATTGCGTGTTGAGTGGTGGAACTCAACGCCGCACTTTGTCTTAGAAGATGCGAGCGAAGAAGTGAAAATAATTTAAATATAATCACTCTCCCGAGTGGGGATCGAACCCACAACCGATCGCGTTACAGTCAGACGCTGTCCCACTGCGCCACGACCGGCCTCTATGTGTATGTATTTCTGTGTATGTTATTGATTATGTTTGATTTTGATCTTTATTTATTGATTTTAATTTTTTATTTTGTATAATACTTATATATACATATGTATATACATATTCAACGAACTTCCTACCTTCACTTTATACAAGTCCACCATCCTGAGGTTGCCTGGAAGAGGTCGCATTAAGCGATAAGGCCGCCTCACTGCTGGCTTTTTTTTAATTATTTCTTATTTGTTATCATATATTTAACTGTTTGGTCTGATATAACTGATAACTGTTGGTCAAAAATATATTTTTGAAAACTCGACGTTTCGAACACTTGAAAGTAGACCGTGGTCACAGAGAGAGACAGGTAGATAGATATTAATAGCGTTATGAAATAAAAAAAAAAGATAAATATAAGAAGAATACTTTTTTGCTAACAACAAAAATAAATTGTAACAAGCCCATATGAATTTTAAAGTAGAAGGATAGAACGTATAGCTTAGTGGTCGGAACGATTGGACGGTTTCCTATAAGACACAGGTTCGAATCTCAGTACGTTTAAATTTGTATATATTTTCTTAATGTTATTTTTTTGTGTTGAGATAAATGTTTACTTTACTTTACTTTACTTTACTTTACTTGATTAACATTTAAAAAATATTAAAAATAAAATGTTAATTGCTGTCTTTGAAGTGAACTTAAAAATAGAACATTCTGTATATTCTAGAGGCTGGTCGTGGCGCAATGGGACAGTCTGACGTCTGACTGTAAACGCGATCGGTATGGGTTATTATATTTAAAAAATATTTTAATTCCCTCGCCCTGGTAAGACAAAACGAGTTGAGTTCCGCCACTCAACAGGCAAGGTCTCGAATTCGGTGGAGAGCGAAGTACGGAGTGTCTTGACACTAGGTACGGAGAGTACCCAGTGTCAAGGCACTTCGTACCGTACCCTGCTATCCGGGATAAAAGCGTGAAGATAAAAAAAATACACTAATTGACGTTTATGAGTGCGACTTTTAGACTCACTTAGTGCATGCAAGACCTAGAACTAAAGCGCTATTTCTAAATGAATACTGCATTGATATATAAAGGCCAGTCGTGGCGCAATAGGACCACGTTTGCACGTTAAACGCGATCGGTTGTGGGTTCGATACGCGCTTGGTGTAATGATTATATTTAATTATCTAAATTTCTTCATTCCGATGAAACTAAGCGCAGAGTTGAATTCTTCACTCGACACGCAATGTTTCAAATTTAGTGAGAAGTAGTGAACGCAGTGTCTTGACACTGTGTTGTCTCTGACAACTCAGCGTAAGCTAACTAGCTAATTTAACTATAAAAAGACGTATGTACGGTATAATTATAATATATATATATATATATATATATATATATATATATATATATATATATATATCTGAATAATAAAATATAAAAGAATAAAGATTTCAAGTCGACAACGTATATCCGCCAAATTGTAGAAATGGAATTGTTGAAAGTGAAATTCTAATGATGCCGACAGACAGATCGCAGTCGCCATATTGTCTTTAGCAAAACGTCACTGACACCTAATGTTATCTCGATTTAGTTAAGGCCCATTCACACTATCAGTGAATTCACAGTTTCAGTACAGTAACGAGATAATTATTGTTTTTATACATTATCAATTGAACGTATCCCTGTCAGTGTCACTATTGGCACAGTGCTCGCAGTGATTTAATTTATTTAAGTAAAATTTATATATTGAAATATTTATATATTGAAATATAATAGTGTAGTTCTTGCAGGCGAAGTCGCGAACAGGCTGCTTGTATAAATATAAAGATAAGAAAAAAATCTAGTCCGATGTCAGTCATGTCAGCGATGTCAGTCTAGTTAATGTATTTTTGGATTGTTTACATAAAAAACATTGTATGCTTGATGACGCAACTCAACGTTAGCAACTTTTTAATCGGACTATTTTAGATATTCTTTATAACAATAAAAAAAAAATAAGAAAGTATGCCAAATACCGAGGTTTTTGTGAAAAAAAAAAAATTATATCTAAATTGTATGAAAGTGAAAACTTCCGTTCTGAGAGATTGTGTCGGTGGCTCGTTACGTGTTCTGCCTAATCGGAACTGTCATCCATATTTTGTGTGTGTGTGTGTTTTTAATCTGTTAAATAATCTTTTTTCTAAAGAAAGAATTTCTGTTTTATTTTTTCATTTAGATATTTTACTATGAAATATAATAAATCATAGTTTTTTTTTTAAATTACTAAAAGAAATATATTATTATTTTTAATAAGTTACATAAATAAATTAATATTCTTGAACATACAATCGATGAATTAATTAAAAAAAATATGTACAAATTATATTATTTGTTAGATATGAAGTACCTAGTGTCAAGACACTTTGCAGCGCGCATTCCGTTGAATATATAATCGTTCCGCTGAGTGGGATTCGAACCCAGAACTGATCGCGTTTACAGTCAGACGCTGTATTAATGCGTCATAACTGGTCTAGTACTTAAAGGTTTTGTTTTATATACTTTTTGAAAAAAATATATAATTTTTTAATTTTTATTTCATTTTCAAGATGTAAAATTAAATAAACATTATGAGATATGAACCCAGTACTTATGCTGGTGTAAATATTAAAATTGATTACTTCTACTCTATAAGTATATAGTTGAATTGTAAAGTAATACCAAAATAAATATTTCTTTGCTCTTCTTTATTGTAACATGGATTTTTTTTAATTTCTTTTTTTTTTTGGAAAACACAGAAAATCATACATAACACATAATTAGGACAAGTTATATTATATATTAAAAAATTGTAAAGTTTCCACTATCAAATGGAACACAAAAATAATGTAAACGTTACACTGAATAATTAATTAAATATATCTAATTATTTTCGAGCTTCACGCTTTTATCCCGCATAACACGGTAGACAGGAAGAACCTGTTGAGTGGCGGATTTCAACGCCGCGCTTTATCTTACCAGAGCGAAGGAATGAAAATATTTTTAAAAATAATCATTCCCCCGCGTGGAAATCGAACCCACAACCGATTGTTTACAGCCAGACGCTGTCACACTGCGCCACAACCGGCTCTAATAAAATATAATAAAAAAAAAACAATTATTTTACATAAATTAATAAATCGTTAATATTATACATATATGAGCAATGATATAATAAAAATGAATAAATAATTAATTGAGTTAATATAAAAATAATTTAAGTATTTATAATTTCATTTTATTTACACTAATAAATTATAAAAAAACAAAAAAATCATTTTAATTATTTGTTATAATAATTATTACTACGGGCTCGGTTACAATTTAATAAGAAAAAAATTTTTTTTTTCAAATAAAATACTTAAAAAATGTTTATATCATCTGTGAAATAAATTATTGTTATATTTTTATACACAAAAATTATTATAAAAAAAATAAAATTAAAAAAAAAGCAAAAAATATTTGACAGCGGTGGGATTCGAACCCACGCCCTTTCGGACTGGTGCCTAAAACCAGCGCCTTAGACCGCTCGGCCACGCTGCCTTATGACTTGCCAATTGAAATTAATGAACAGTATTAGGTTTTAGATACTTTATTCATTTTTTTTAATGTTTTTATAATTAAAAAAACTTTTTTCGTTTTTTTTTAATTATAATGTGTTTTTTAAATTATTATTAATATATGACGAAAGACGCTTATACGTTTTTAAATTGAATATTATATTTGTAGTACAAGATATGAATATTTTAAGATAATAATATTTTAATTGTTTTTTTTCTACTGGGATTATTTTTTTAAATAATCTGTGTGTGTGTTTTTTTATTTAATAATAGTAGTGTAGTTTTTCATTTTTTTCTGAGTTCATTTGTTTTCATTTTTTTTGAGTAATTTATATTTTTCTTTTAAATTTTACAATTTCATTCTTTTTACACAAATTGAATTTTGACATGTTAGAGAACTTCTCACTTGATACGTGCTAAAAAATATTAAAGATTTTTTTAATATTGTCTTTTAATGCATTTTTTTATATTAAAACGTTTATTTTGAAAATATCCTAAATTTTTTTTTTCTTAATATTTTTTTTTCTTTCAAATTTTGAGCTTTTTTTCTTCAACATAGTAGTGATAAAGAAGCACTGACAAAATACTCTGCCCGAAATCGAGACATTGTTGTGTGGCGTAACTTATCGCCTTGTGTTACCAGATTGATTACATGTTTTTTTATTCTCTTTATTGAGGAACAATAAACAATTGCACAAAAAAAAAGTGGTAACAAAAGTAATAATCTAAAGATAGGCTTAAAGGTATTTGTACAATCCACAACATTGTCCATGGATACATTAAAACAATATAAGGAACAAAGACAGACTATATAAAAGTAGATTACGGGTATATAATTATATTTTTATAAGATAAATCCCAACAACATCACGTTCAATCACGTAAACATTTAAGTAAATCTAATTTATACTTTTTATTGTTATTACCAGATTGTATAGCCATTACTCCGAAAAAAACACAAAACTCACAACCACTGCGCTACAATGATGTCATTATGCTTTTAAATGTTTCATACATGACGTTATACAGGTGGTTAAGAAATGGTACAAAAGAAATGCGTCAAACAGCACTTGAACCCACTACTGTTTACATTTAAACTAAACTCCCATTCACAATGGTACTCGTTAGCTTTAGAAAACAAAAATATTTTAATGTTTCTAGTTTTTCACATAGCCGGGTGTGTCTCGTGTATGGTGTTTTCCCTCCCCGTGTTATTTAATTTAGCTAAGTGTACATGGCCGGGTGGTCTTGTGGAATAAATAACCGAATTATGTTAACATTATATATATATATATATATATATAAATATATATATATGTATATATATATATATATATATATATATATATATGTATATATATATATATATATATATATATATATATATATATATATATATATAAAACAAAAAAAATAAAGATTTGGTTTTCGACTCCAAATCTTTATTTTTTATGTTTTATGATTCAGATAACTTTTTAATCGGGACTATTTAGTACCCCTTGATAAAATTAACATAAATGTGTTTAGACGCGTGATTTTTTTCTATTAAAATATATAAGTAAAAATTTAATATGATTATACAATATTTGCGCTTTTTTACAACACTAGATTCCGCTCGCGGCTTCGCTCGCGTGAGATAGAAAAAAAAAGTAGCTTAGTTTTTATATGTTTGTGTTGTTTTTAATGATCAATCAAACCAAATTCATCGAGCAATTTTTGCGTGAAAGTATAACAAACAAACAAACAAACATACATACATACATCTAGTTCAGTTTCGCATTTATAATATTAGTATGATATTTGTAATTACATTTTGCATTCGCATCCCAGATTACACAGGAATGTAGGCAGATAACATAGAATGAAGTGTCCTGGTATTACGTTTTCTCTTCTTACCTATCCTATGCACGATACAGCGTGTAACAAAAACTACAAAACAGATTAGATTCTAATTTCATTTTACAAGTAACTATCGGCAAGTGTCTGATAAGCGCTTGTTAACTTACTATATGGTTGTCAGTCTGCCATAGTGAAAGTGATAGAGGGTATAGATTCTACTCCGGTATGTAACGGATATCAACACCGTTTTTTATAATTTCATAGTAAAATAAAAATATAATAATTCTCCATAGAAGGAATCGAATCTACAGTCATCGAACGTACTGAATGAACGCCGTGATTTTTCTTACCAGAGCGGAGAAATGTTGAATAATTTGTATGTATAGTCATTACTACCCCCCCCCCCCCCCACCCCATAACGACAAAAAGTGTTGATTTTCGTAACTAAAATAAAAGAATTAAAGTCCGGTCGTGGCGAGTGGGACAACGTCTGATTGTAAACGCGACCGGCTGTGGACTCGATTCTCACTCGGGGAATGATAATATTTTAATTATTAATTTTCATTTTCTCGCTCTGGTACGACAAAGCGTTGTGTTGAGTCCGCCACTCAACCTGCAGTGTCTTGAATACCGCGGACAACTATGTACGGAGTGTCTTGACACTAGGTACTTTCTTTGTAAAGAAACTCTTGTATTATTACCGATGGACATCTTACGTGTAAGATGACAAGTGTTTATCAGTCTTGTCGATACTAAGTTTAAAAAAAAAACTATAATCTCATCATATATATATATATATATATATATATATATATATATATATATATATATATATATATAAAATACAATACTATGAACTTTTATCAACGAATTGAAGTGGTCTAGACACGTATTTAGTTTAGGGCTTCGCTTGATTGAGGGGTCGTTGACATGCAATCGATAGTTAAATATAAAAGGGGTTGAGAGCACCCTGTACGTGATATTTTTATTAGTATTATTATCAAAAGGGTGGTTTTTTTTTTGGTATGCTTTTGTGGGATTGTGGGATTTGTTTGTGGCGCAGTTAATGAGTGTTTTTTTATTGTTTTTTTTTCTAGACTTTTTTATTTGTTACTTTGAACTAAAGTTTTCCAAGTTACTCATTGTTGTAACTAATCTATACTTCGATGGATATTTTAATAATTTTAAAGTTTAACTTAAAATCATAGTAACCCAAGTAACTCCTTATTATATCAGTTATCTTCCTAAGAAATTCCCGTCAAAATCGGTCTAGCCGTTTCAGAGATTAACCGCAAAAAACAGATGTTTAGACAGAAATTATAAAAGAAATATTTTGGCATGTTCTTGTATTATCTTCTCTCTCACCCGCGCTAGGGGAGAGGGGAAACGGTTCCAAGGCTAGGCCCTCTGACTGATCTGATCTACGCCACCCACAAATATGGATAAGACCCTGGGTTGGCCGTAGACACCTATTATTGGCCATTATTAAGATCCTATCCTGAGAGGGATAAAAGAAATGTAGTCAGGAGGAGGTAGGATTAACTCTACCTGCCTCAGCGATCGACCCAGATGGGTGAGACCCTTGGAGGAAGGCCCAGCTAAGTGATCAGCGACCGCAGTAGCAGCTCAGGAATCAATCTATCAGATGGACGGGCGTGGTAGTGATATCCTGGAGACTCCCAAGTGCTCCGAGACATCAGTTCTTTATTTTCTTTGACATGCGCACCGTGCGCGCATTTATATATATTTGATAAAAAACGGTTATTTCGATATTACAAGGAGACGCTTTAATTTTGTTTACATATTTGTATACATGTAGGGTGTTATAAAGGTACTACAAGATAGGTATACAAACGTTTTTAGCAATATAAAAACATTTATTTTCTGTATATACTAAGGATATTAATACGTAAAGAAACAGCTCTGGAAAAAATATTTTTTCGAAAATAATGCGATTTTGCCTTTATTTTTCAAGAGCAGGTGATAAAAGTAACCTGAACGTATTCCATAAATGGGGTTAGTATCAACCCCCACGTTTAATATCTCACTACCCAAAAATCTAAGACAGAATAATGTTTGTTATAAAAAAAATCATCATAAAAAGCAAGCGAAATCGCGTTCCTCAGCAAGTTGCCAGCAACAACGGTTTCCAAGTGAACAATAGAAATAGATATGGAGCATTCCTTTTAGCTGATTGCGGACCGGACAGCCTCTTAGAATTCCATCAGACATGTCTTAGAGACGACTTGAAATTTAAGAAATACCATATTAAATTGTATGTCGAGAGCATCGTGGCACAGTGGAAGAGCGTCTGACTGTAAACGCGATTGGTTGTGGGTTCGATACACACTTGAGGGTATGATTATATTTACTTGTAGATTAGGAGGATTACGTCATATGAATTTTGACCTCTCTCCCTGTCCTTGTCATAGTTGCTATCTTTTAGTGAGACCACCGTAGTCAAGCAATGTCACACTTTGTTGACCCCCTTCCGTTTTATGTGTGACGTAATATATAGATGACCCCCTAATTTTTTTTCTTTTTTTTTAGCTTCACGCTTTTATCCCGCATAGCAGGGTAGACAGAAAGTACCTAGTGTCAACACACTTCGTACTTCGCTTTCCACCGAATCTGAGACATTGTGTGTTATATGGTGGAACTCAACGCCGCACTTTGTCTTACCAGAGCGAAGAAGTCAAAATATAATCACTCCCACGACTGGGCATAGAACCCACAACCTTGGACGGACTTGGAGTGTTTAGACACTAGGTTAAAAAAATATTAATAATTAATTTAAAAAAAAAATTATAACGTGCAGGTGATAATAAGAAAAATGATAAAAATACATAGTTTATTTTTTTTAATTTTACACCATAGCTAAGTGACAGAAATAACTTTTATTGTAATTTTTTTCGTTTAGCTTCACGCTTTTATCCCGCATAGCAGGTTAGCCAGGAAGTGCGTAGTGTCAGTAAATTTTACTTTAGTTTCATCATTTCAAACTACCGAACTACAAATTGTATAAGATTGAGATATAGATGAGAATCTTAGAACTCAGATGACAATCGTGTCTTGGGAATTCGTGCCTGACTCAATATTGATTGGAATTCAAGTCGAGAACAGTTATGTTATGTAATATCTAGAACAATGAGAATGGGTTGATTTCATATATAATTGTTATACTGGATTAGCGTTTAAGTCTAAATTGAAATATATAACAATACGTCGCGGCGTTGAGTTACGCAGCTCAACTTACATTTCAAATTCTTAACACTAGATTCTTTCTGTAATAAGACGTGTCAAATTGTGTGAAATTTTGTGGCAATTTAATATCGATTAGGTTCTGATATACGTTTCTGAGTATGATGGCTTAAAGGTCTAACCAGAACTTAACACAGGCAAAAGCACTGATAAGCGTTATCTCATTGATAAAATAGTCGAACGGAACAAATCATTTTCTACGAATAGTAATAACATGATTAAAATTTCTAAGAATTACGTAATTTATGTACAAATGATATTGAAAGGGCCCCTTAAGCCTACACTTGTGTCGCAAGATCCAGACACCACTTGGAGCCCCTCTACAACTCTATTGGACATCTGCATTAAAAAGTTTTGACTTCTCTTATCTTATCTTCTTTTTATTTCTATTCTTCTTCTGTTAGCTTCTTTTAGTAACTATACCTGCTGTTTCGAAGGAAAACTATTTCCACGAAGTATATAACATAGCTTGATGCCTTTATCCCGCATGGGGAGGGTAGACAGGAACAGTAACCTAGTGTCAAGAAACTCCATACTCCGCTAACATACATAGGCAATTATGGTAATATATTTTTAAATATGGCGTATATTTAAAAAAGGTAAAAAAAACTTACCACGGATTTTTAAGTCATTAATAATCACTATGTAGATGGATGCAATATTTTTCAAATAGGCGAAAAGTGGAGAGCTAGTAATAGACCCTAGTGTTTGGTCACTCCGTTTTCCACTTACGATACTAGGCGTAACGGAATTCAACATTGATAGGTTGATTGATTGGTTGTGGGTTTGCGTTGGTTTATTTTAATTTTTCCTCGCTAGTGTTTACTTCGCCATTCAACACGCAATGTATAAATTTCAGGCGGAAAGCAGTCAACGGAGTGTCTTAACACTAGGTTGTCTCTGACTACCCTGCTATGCAGGATATAGCTTGAAGCTGTACAAAAGCTTTCACATATCGCTACATATTTCCATTTCCTCGTTCAGGAGTTATGCGAACAACAAACAAACTGATAAATTAATTTTGCAACTATTCTCGTTCCGTTTGCAACTAACTACATCAGTATAAGCCGTTCCTTATTACAATCGTGTAAGGTTCAAAATGCGTGTAGAATTTGTTAGAAAATTCCTAACTTCGTAGTTCTCATACAATGCTGGACTGTCGGGTCTTCCTGTTTGTAACAAACTAATATACAAACAGTCGGTCGGTTGTGGCGCAGAGTGACAGTGTCTGACTGTAAACGCGATCGGTTGTGGGTTCAATCCCCACTCGGGGGGTGATTATATTTAAATTATTACCACTTTGTCGCTCTGGTTAAAACAAAATGCGGCGTTGAGATCTACCACACAACACGCAATGTCTCGAATTCGGCGTAAAGTGAAGTACGGAGTGTCTTGACACTAGGTACTTTCTGTCTACCCTGCTACGCGGGATAAAAGCGTGAAGCTAAAAAAAATACAAATGAGGGTAAATATGTATGTTTTTAGTCGCTTTTAAAGGTCGATGAAGCTTTTCATAACTATGTATATAAATATATATGTGCGTGCGTGCGTGTGTGTGTGTGTGTGTCGGCATTGTAGAGACGAGACGGCTTGACCAATTTTGATTCATCCACTCGTTTTTTTATTTGTATGAATCCCGACCGTGATTTGATTTCTCTATTCTTATACTATTTTAAACGGATTAATCGCGTATATTTTGGTATTCCCAAATACATTTTTGGGCACCTGATGTTTCGAATGCTTTACAGTAGTCCGTGGTCATAGGTAGGTGGGTAAGTAGGTAGGTACGTGGGTAGGTGGATAGGTAGGTAGGTGGGTAGGTAGTAGTAGGTAGTATGTGCAGTTATTAGGTAGTGTTTAATAACGTTGTAAACTACTGTGCTTCTTTTTCTTTTTAATTTTTATTTAAAGTAATTAAAACTTTTTGTTTATACGCAGACGTGTATTTAATTTTTTTTAATTATGTATCTTTTTTAATCTTGGGAGCTATTTTTTTTAAATAAATGATAAACATAATTGTTTAAGATTTTATTATATTGATGAATACTCCCATAATAGTTTTACTTGTATATATTCAACGTACAAACAGAGATCAGTTACATTTTCTATATATGTATGAAGGTAGGCTACCAACGACTCGCTTAAATATAAATATAACCGATTATAATATATGCAAATGAGAAATAAATAACAATAAAAAAAATAAAAGTATTTTATGTTTAAAAAACTTACTTCATAAACGGAAAAGCAAAAAATTATTTTATAAAAATTTCAAATATAAACACATCTTGTAAATCAATATTAATAAAATGACTAATATAAATTAATATATTAATTATATATAAATATAAAATAATATAAATATAAATAATAAAATAATATACAAATATGATTATAACATCAACAGTACTGGGCCCAGCTGAAAATAATATATGTGGAACCAAATGGCAGCCTTACTGTATCGAACACAAAACGAATTACGTCAATAGCTTCACGCTTTTATCCCGCATGGCAGGGTAGACAGAAAGTACCTAGTGTCAAGACACTACGTACTGAGCTTTCCACCGAATTTAAGACATTGCGTGTTGAGTAGTGGAATTCATCGCTGCACTTTGTCTTTTACCAGAGCGTGGAAGTGAAATTGAAATATAATCACTTCACCGAGTGGAGATCGAACCCACAACCGATCGCGTTTACAGTCAGACGCTGTCCCACTGCGCCACTACCGGCCTCACATACATAAATACATAAAGAAAATATTGACCGAATTGATAACTTCTTCCTTTTGAGAATTCGGTTAAAAAAGATAAAGACCCAGTCTGTTGTGCAATAAATTGAAAATTAAAATAAATAATTAAATAACTGTAAATAGATACAGAACAGTGTTAAGACACTATTATCCAATGTTTTAAAATATTAAAATAAAAATAGCAATCTCTCTTGTTAAACGATTATTTCTTAATAATGTTTAAGTAGTAGAAATTTGTAAAAATCTCTCTACAGAGATGCTAACAACATAAATAACGTTGTAACAAAAACGTATAAGAATTTCGACGCAGCTGGTAGTAGAACGCATGGCTTAGCGGTCAGAGTGCTTGGACGGTATCCATAAGGCACGGGTTCGAATCCCGCTGCGTTCAAATTTTTAATACGTTTTTTCAAAGATGTTTTCGAATCCTAAGTGTGGAATAACTTTAAAAAAATTAAAAAAAAACCTAACGCTGCGTTTTGCTTATAAAGAAACCGAAGAAAGAGAACCGAGAAATGAAAATATATAATTGGATTGAATTTTCATATTTAACTATATATATATATATATATATATATATATATATATATATATATATATATATATATATATATATATATATATATATATATATATTTATATATTTATATATATATATATATATATATATATATATATATATATATATATATTATTGCTTATTTCCGTACATTTGTTGGCACGTGACAGCTACTAACTCTCAATATTGAAACAAGTCCAATACTTATCGCCTTAGTGATTTACATACTGATTAAGATGACGTTGAAATGTTAGAGCTGGCTTATTTTGTATGTACGGGCGTTAGTATGTTTGTACGTGTGTTTTGTTTTGATAAGCGGTATAATATGGGTTGCTATAGCAACGTGTATGTCACTTGTCGTATCTCTCTCAGTCTCTATACACAAGCTGATTACGAACTACTACTCGAATATTAAATAACTTCAGTTTTGAAATACCTTCATTTTTATGAAAATGTCAGATTTCGTCGTCGTTTCTTCTTTTAATAAAATTTGCTGAAGTCAACATTGGCAGGGTTTAGATCAGATAGAATAAGATTTCCACTCGGGGAATAATATTTAAATTATTTAATTTTTTTAGCTTTATAGAACAAAGCGCGGCGTTGAGTTCTGCCACTCGACATACAATGTCTCGAATACGATAGAAAGTACAATACGGAGTCTTGACACTAAGTACCCTGCTATGCGGGATAAAAGCGTAAAGCTAAAAATTATATATATATATATATATATATATATATATATATATATATATATATATATATATATATATATTTTTAGTACATTTTTAACGTTTAAAAATTAATGGTAATTTTTTAAAATGCTTTTTAAAATCATAGCTGAAATAACAGTTTAAACATAGGTAAATATTAAGAAAATTGAATTCTCTATTGCCATATGAATGTTTCTTATAGATAATCTTTGTGTAACAGAAATTAGTAAAAATCTCTTTACAGAGATGCTATCAAAGTGAATAAAATAGTAACAAATGTATAAGAATTACGACGTAGTTGGATAAGAACGTATGACTTTGTGGATACAGTGTAGGCTATCACGGTAAAGCGCAGGTACTAGTCGCGCTGTTTTCAATATTTTTTTAAATAATATCTAATACTATTTGTCATATAGTATTTGTTACGTTATTTTATATGGCCATGCGATCGTTTGTTTTGAACCCGTGACCTTCACTTTCATTCAGATTATTCTCTATTTAACATACTTGTACATACATATGTATGTAAGATATCCTTGTTTCCACAACAACTCCAAACATGGGATGTCTATGGCTTGACCATGACATAACGTTTATATGTCAAATGACTTTGAAGTGACTATTAATTGATCGGCAATTATAATACTATGTTAATCCGATTCGTAGTAGACGAGCTGCGTCCGCGACTTCGTCCGCGCGGAGTTTAACGCCTCTGAATATTTTTTTATAATTCTAAAATATTATATAGTATAAATTATTTTGCATTACATTATCTATCTGCGAGTGAAAGTCCCGTCAAAATCGGTCCGGCTGCTGCAGAGATTTGCCAGAACAAACAGACAGATACACAAATCGTAAAAAGTGTTATTTTAATGTATATACAGACACTCGAATTTTTTTATTTTTTTTTTATTTTAGCTTCATGCTTTTATCCCGCATAACAGGTAAGATAGAAAGTATTCGCTTGCCGAATCCGAGACATTGCCTGTTGAGTAGTGGAACACAACGCCGACATTGTCTTTTGCCAGAGCCAAGAAGTGAAAATAACTTAAATATAATCATTCCCCCGATTGGAGTCGAACCCACAACCGATCGTTTTTACAGGCAAACACTGTCCCACTGCGCCACGACGGGCACTGTCACTCGAATTTTATTTATTTGTATAGATAAATCCATTATTTTATTGGAGATAGTGACAATGGCTTTACTGTAAAGCCGATTGGCTGTGGGTTCGATAAACACTCCGTGCAATGATTATATTTAAATTTTTTTTTCTCCACTGTGGTATAACACAGAACAGCGTAGAGTTGCGTCACTCACCACGTATTGTCTCTATTTGTTGTCAAAGTTTTGTAATACTAAATTGTTTTTACGCCCTACGCCCAAATATGAAATACACCCAAATATTTGTGCCAATATGAAACTAATGGCACGGTAGTGTCAAGACACTACCTGCAGTGTATTGTTCAAACTAAAAAAAATATATAATATGATTTTTTATTAAACATCAAAATTGCAAAATGTACAAAAGCGATATATTAACAAGAAAAAGACGGTAAAAAGAGTGACTCCTTTCAGCCTTATTCTTGTTCCTATATTATTATATTCACCAATTTTGATAACGATTTTGTATTGGAAGAGGTTGGTCTGTGAGACGTCTGACTGTAAACGCGATCGATTGTGTGTTCTATTTCCGCTCGGGAGAATGAATATATATCAATTATTGTCATTTAATCGCTTTGGTAAGATAAAGCCCGGTGTTGAGTTCCGCCACTTGACACGCAACGTCTCGAATTCGGCGGAATGCCGAGTACGGAGTACTTTCTGTCTACCATGCTATGCGGGATAAGAGTGTCAAGGTAAAAAATAAAGTATTTTGAAAATAACTATATTATTAAAACTATTTAAACAACCACAAAGCAACAAGGAAACCGGAAATAACATCAAATATAAGAATAATATATTATATAAATTAAATAGGAAATAGAAATGGCATAAATGATTTTTTGAGACAGTACACGGAACACAACGCCGTGTGTTGTCTGGCCAGAGTGACGAATGACCGTGATATCACTCTTTCAGATGGTAAGAACCTACAACCAATCGCGTTTACAGTCAGCTATACACCACTGAAGCACTATAACGTCTATACAATATCTCATTATATGATAATTTCTCTTTCAATTCTTTCTCTCCTTCTTTTCTTTATTATTTTCAATTTTTTTTATTTAGGCCATTTTGATTTTCGACGTGCATAGCGTAATTAATAGTAAATAACGTATTTTGAACTCTTGAGTTTAACAGTTGGTTTAAATATGTATGTCAATTGCATACAATGTATATATCTCTAGTGGTTTTGTTAGTTAGAGCTGTACGTATATTAGTACGGGAAGTCATTTCTAGAGGAGTATGAAATTTGGCACAGTTATATTTTATATAGTGATAAAAAGTTGGTTCGATTATCACCCGATATTTTTAGTTGACTAATTTATGTATCGTGAATGTGAAGTTATTACTTTGACAGAGGGGTATGAAATTTGGCACAGTTATAGTTAATATATAGAATGAATGCGGAATGCTTTTTTTTTAAATACTGCTTAAAAATATATTAAATTAATAAAATAATTGTAACACACACTACTAATGTCATTGACATAATGTTTCTATAACAACAATGTACACGTTGCCAAGGCAACGCGTTGCATACGCGTCAGCGAGTCATCCAGCACTAATTAATTTGAGTGGTATTTTATTTAATATTTCAAATAATTGTGGGACAGTATCCAAATGAAAACGTAATGGTTCGATTCCCGCTTGCGGCGATGAAATTGTTTTTGAACAATTAAATGGCGGAACTTGACAAAGCGCGTTGTTTGGTTACGCCATTCAATCAAAAGCTGGCTACACGTCAACAACAGAGTATAACAGTTAACACTTGAATGTCTTATTCTAAGTCTAATATATGCGTTTTTTTCAGTAAGGTCGTTTTAGTAGCTAAAATAAGCATATGAAACTTTCTATATTATATACAGAGAGCGTTTCATTGTAAAAGCGATCGGTTGTGGGTTCGATTCCCACTCATAGAGTGATTTTATTAAAGATTTTTTTTTAATTTCTATGCTCTGGGAAGATAAATTTTGACGTTAATTTCGCGACAGCACGCAATGTCTCGATTTGGCGCAAAAAGCAGTCAATGGATAGTTTTGACACTAGAATTTCTCCGACTACCCTGCTATGCGGGATAAAGCGTGAATCTGCTTTTGTATATTATATTTACATGCCATCCGCATATCATTATTTTATTTCCGTGAAAAGACAATGAGTTTATTTTTTTTATTGCATAACGCCAGATATCCTTTGTATTAATGTCATTAAAAGGACTGAAGTAAAAAAAAATAATTAAAACCTCTTTGTTTATAATCATATATTCATTATATTTTCATTTTATAGTTTCCTAATTATACATTTATACAATAATTAAAAAAAAATACACCGACTTCATAATAATTATACAACTACCCCACCTATATTTTCTTACGAGTAATTGGCTTATATCTCTAAAACTACTGGGCCGATTTTAATGAAACTTGTACTGTTCCCTAATTTCAATTATATATCTAACTTAAATTATTCAAGTATTATCTCGATATGATTTTTAGTTTTAGAGAAATTTGTGAAGAAACGTACAAACATACACTTGCCAAAAGCACAAGTGCCGAAATGGATGACTATACTCAAATATTATATAATTCTAATAATATTTGACACGTAAATATCAAACTGATGAACGTTTTTTTATTTAAAATTCGGTTAGAAATAAAATTGAGGCCGGTCGTGGCGCAGTGGGACAGCGTCTGACTGTAAACGCGATCGGTTGTGGGTTCGATCCCCACTCGGGCGAGTGATTATATTTAAATTATTTTCACTTCCTCGCTCTGGTAAAGACAAAGAGCGGCGTTGAGTCCCACCAATCAACACGCAATGTCTCGAATTCGGTGGAAAGCGAAGTACGGAGTGTCTTGACACTAGGTACTTTCTGTCCAACCTGCTATGCGGGATAAAAGCGTAAAGCTAAAAAAAAATAAAAAATACAAATAAAATAAAATAGAAAATGCTTGTAGTACACGAACATACAATGTCTATAATGTAAATATTAGCTTTTAATATAGAGTATAAAAATTTTACGACCGCACAGAGTATAAAAATTCTTCGCGTGTATTTTAGGCTGTACGCTGTAACACATGTTACATAAAGGACTGCTCTCCGTGCAGGTTCAGCAGGGTAGACAGAAAGTACCTAGTGTCAAGACACTCCGTACTTCGCTTTCCATAATTCCAAATTTTAGACGTTGCGTGTTGAGTAGTGGAACTCAACGTCTCAAACTTTATTTTACTGGAACGTTGAAGTGAATTTAATTTAAATATAATCACTCCTCCGAGTGTGTATCGAACCCACAACCGATCGCGCTTGTAGTCAGACGCAGTACCACTGCGCCACGACCGGCCTTTTATTTGCAGGTCTTAAATTATGCGTGTGCATACGTTGAAAAAAAAAAAGAGTGTTTAAAAAGCGCGGGAAACGAGCTCGTGCCACGCCATAATAGAATGAAGAGCCCATTCAAATTTCGAATTAATTCAACATGGCGGATTAGGGAAGTTACTTTTGCGTTACGGTTGTTTGTTTCTTTTTTTTTCTAATTTTTTTTTAATATTTTTTTATAATATAATTTTATTAAATGAATGTAATATTTGTAATATAATTAATTTTATAATAATTAGAATTTTTTCTACACTACCTTGATTTCTTTTTGTTAATCTATACTTAATATTGTAAACTGAATAAATTTGTTTGTTTATTTTAGTAAGCTTTATGTATTGTTAAAATATGGAAAACATTAAAGATAAGGAAATATTTAAAAAAAAGATACTCCTCTTAGACTTAAACCGTTTCCAAGAGGTGCGAGTTCGAATCCCACTGCGTTCTAATTTTTTTTCTCTTCATTTTAATCGTTTGTTAGTTTAAATATGCTAATCTTTGAAATTACCGAATGGTTTCGACATATTATTTCTAATTATAAAGGGAATGTTTTAAATGAAACTATTTTAACCGACATCGAACACTTTACAGTAGTCCGTGGTCAGTCTACCTGTGACCACGGACTACTGTAAACGTCAGGTTCGAAACGTCAGGTGTCCAAAATGTATTTTCGAATACCAAAATATACGCGATTAATCCGGTTAAAATAGTTTCATTTAAAATGTATAAAAATCGCGAAAATCAAAGATATTATAATGGGCATATTCTTAAGGTTACAAAAAGTGTCGCTTCTATTTCCACCAAAAAGAGATGGGTCGTGAATGAAAATATTGCAAAAAGGTTGGAAATATATGTTTTTCCTTTTGTGACGTAGACGTAGAAATTGCGCGAATCAACTAATTACGTAGTCAATAATGAAAAAAAAAATTTTATGTAAAGAAATAATTTAACATATATTGGTATGTATTATGACTTAAATATTTGATAAGACGACTCTCTGTGTATTACAAAAAAGGATTTGGTTATTTTTTTCTTACTTTTAATATTGTACAGATTATAAACAGTTTGAGCATATTATTTAATTTTTTAATTTTTTATCTATGACAGTTACCAGTTTTTAATCGCATAGCAAGATGAGCAGGCTGAGTCTAATGCCAAGACACTTTGTTGGTCACGCACCTAGTGTCTAGACCAGGCAGTGGCGAAACTCTATGTCTCGGATTGTCTTCCCAAAGAGGGAAATGGATATTTTGATTTTAGCTTCACGCTTTTTATCCCGCATAGCAGGGTAGACAGAAAGTACCTAGTGTCAAAACACTTCGTACTACGCTTTCCGCTAAGTTCAAGACAATACGTGTTAAGTGGCGGAACTCAATGCCGCACTTTATCTGGATATTTTGATTTTAGCTTCACGCTTTTATCCCGCATAGCAGGGTTGACAGAAAGTACATAGTGTCAAGACACTTCGTACTTCTTTCCGCCAAGTTCAAGATAATGCGTGTTAAGTCAGGCGGAACTCAGTGCCGCACTTTGTCTTACCAGGGCGAGGAAATCCAAAGAATTTTAATATAATCACTCCACTGAATGGGAATCGAACCCACAACCAATCGCGTTTACAGTCAGATTCTGTCACACTGCACCACGACCGGCTTCAGTTTATTTGTCCATCCCGTATTTAATACGACTACCGGTGATAAAGTATGATATTGGTTCATTTTATGGGTTCATAACATAAATTTGTCGGGCGTGTGTTGTCCCGATGTGCGTCGCTTCGGGTTGCTCGCCATATCTTAGTAAGGCCAAGGTGACTATAACAGTATGTATTGATTCGTGAAGGAATATATTTGGACCCCTTGATTATAGAAACTTGAATGAGAAGCCGGCCGCTGGCGCAGTGGGACAGCGTCTGACTATAAACGCGATCGGTTGTGAGTTCGATACACACTCGGGGGAGGTATTATGTTTAAATTATTTTTTTTCTTACTTCCTTGCTTTAATAGGACAAAGTGCGACGTTGAGGGCCACCTCTCAACATGTGTTAATCCAATTTGTTGGAAAGTGAAGTACGGAGTGTCTTGTACACTAAGTACTTTCTGTCTACCCTGCTATGCGGGATAGACGCGTGAAGCTAAAAGTTTGACGTGAAGGTTCCTTGAAGAGGGTTGAGATTTTCCAAAATATCTAAGAAAACGGGAAAATTTTTTAATAAACATTTAAACAATTGCGGCAACGGGTTGTAGATGTTATGGAATTGAAATTGCCCCAATAACTGATAAACAGCTGTCGTGTCTTGTGGGACAGCGTCAACGCTGTGTATACGCGAGTGGTTGGGGGGTCGATTCCCACTCAGGGTAACGATTATATGTAAAATTTATTTAAATTTTTCCGCTCTATTAAGTCAGCACGCAATGTCGCTGCGTCTTGGCACTCTCCGACTACTCTGCTATATGACGGATGTGGTAAAGCGTAAAACTGCTTTTTTTTAATTTAATTTAAAAAAAACCCCAAAGTGCCCCCAAAAAACTGGGTTCATTGGGTTTTGCAAGATTATCTCGAATTCACATTTAGATACATAGTTACAGGTGGAGATGATAAAAATTATGAAAATATATGGTTTTTTTTCAACTAAATCCTCCATTTGTCGATAGTAATTCCAGCCCTAAACTCAACTCCCATGTTTGTATTGGCGTCTATTGTTTCACTCCACGTTTATTAGGCTCCATCTGTCTGCGTCGATGATTTTTTTTTATTGATTCTCACAAATGAATTCTACGAGATGCACCCATAGTGCCTATTCATTTTTTTTATTTTTTTTTAGCTTTACGCTATTATCTTGTATAGCAGGGTAGACAGGTATTACCGAGATATTGCGTATTGAATGGTGGAACTCAACGCCGCGTTTTTATTTTACCGAAAGGATTTATTGAAATGTAATCATTTCTCCGTGTGGGAATCGAACTCAAAACCGATCACTACGGCCACGAAACCACGACCGGTATCATTATTATTATTGTTTATTATATATTATTTTTTTAAATTTTGATTTATAATACAGTAAAAATTACAAAAATAGTTAAAGAATAAGGTGTTTTTCTGGAAATTATTATGTAATATTAAATATATATATGTATATGTATATATGTATATAATATATTATATAGTTTTGTTTGTAAAGAATACAAAAACTTTTAATTTTGTTCGACATCCCATTTCCAATTTAGTCTCAGAAATGAATTGTTACCTACCTCCAAGTGTATCCAATTCTTTTCCTTTTTTTAATCTAGTTCTATTTCACCCCGTTTCACTTCTCTTTCCCACAATCTGCTCAGATTCTCCACAAACCAACATTATTTGTACAACAAAAAAAACTAAAATTCCTCGGGGATTCTAAATTTACTCGTCTCCTGTTGGATATACGTTCCATATATCACTGTTAACCGGCCCCTTGAGGAGACCGCTCAACTTCAAGCGAATATATAGTTAGACGTGGATTTTAATTCGGGCAGTATAATACCTGTGAAAAGTTAGAATAGAATGCCTACTGTATTAAGTAGTATAATTTTTTAGTTTCACCCTTTCATCCCGCATAGCAGGGTACACAGGAAGTACCTAGTGTCAAGACACTCAGCTTTCCGCCGAATTTAGACACATTGTGTGTTAAATGGCAGACGCTCTAAATATAATGTTTCTCCCGATTAGGAATCTAAAGCGCATTTATCGCGTTTACAGTCAGGCGGTGTCCCACTGCGCCACAATTGTATATATGTGTTAGTAAATTTTGTACTGCGGCGTTGAGTTCCGCTACTTTTGTATATATTGTCTTTGATAATGGTCGTATAATATCTTCCATTACTATACGCGTTTATAGTTAGTGGGTTTGATTCCGATTTCCTTGAAAATTATTTTCAAGTTTTGACACTGTTCTCTCTAGAAGTATGAACCTAAATATTATACAATCGTTTAAAATTGAGATAGTGTCGAAGGCAAGAGTCGAAACTAAGAACTACAGAATTACATAAGCAAAGTCGCATTGCGATTTCGAAGCGTATTTATAAGGCTAGTATTCGTATTAATGCTGCTGTAATGTGCAGGGTTTAGAGGCCGGTCGTATTGTATTGGTCTTGTTAGATTGCGTCTTGAATGCAAATGCAATCGGCTGTGGGTTCGATTTTCACTCGGGGTGATGGTTATATTTAATTTTTTTATATTTCGACTCTCGAGTAAGACAAATCGCGGCTCTGAGTTACGTCACTTAACCCGCAATGTCTCGAATTCTTGCGTCTTGACACGGGGTAATTTCTGTCTACTCTGCTTTAAGGAATGAGAGTGTGAAGCTAGAAAAAAAAGCTGAGTACGATAAATGTATGTATTTCAATGGAATGAATATCTACCTACAATTATAAATCATAATAGCCACTTGAACGTTCCAGCTATATATTTTTTGTACCTTGACGCATCTACCGTGCTATATAAGCACAGTAGGCAGAAAGAACCTTGTGTTAAGACACTCCGACTAATTACAAGCCACTAAATGTTGAGTGGCGAAACTCAACGCCGCGTTCTGTCTTACCCAAGCAAAGAACTAAAAATAACATAACTGATAATTAGACTAGACTAATAAATATGTACTAGAATCCTACCCGTCGATGCAACGAATAGGCGTTACCATAGCAACCCTTATGTCACTGGTCAAAATTATATGTCAAACAAACCTATTTGGTTGGCTGGGTATTTTTCATTAAAATTGGCTTCGCTTCTATGTAGGTTACATAAAATACACTAAGCGGGAACCAAAGTCGCGACCTTGGTCAGCACACTGCGGTAATCTGCGGCGTTGTTACGTAACTTGTTCTTCTGTTGTTTAGATGTAAATGGAAATTCCATCTTTTTTTTTCAGAAATTGCTTGCCTATATTCGTTATTTTTTCTTATTTCTAAATGATGACTGGCAACTACTGGGTTGGTTTTAACTTTTTTTTTATTTTATATGCAAATTTAATATTTTCATTGTTTTTAAAGAAACTATTTTAAAGGGATTAATCGCGTATATTTTGGTATGGTATGGTTTTTTTTAGATGCCTGACGTTTCGAACACTTTACAGCAGTCCGTGGTCATAGGTCTACCTGTGATACCAAAAATGTATCGTACCAAAGAATATATTATATACGTGGACCCCTTTTATGAAAATTATATGGACAAAGAAGTAATAGCCCGGTCGTGGTGCAGTGGGAAAGCGTCCGACTGTAAACGCGATCGGCTGTGGGTTCGTTTCCCACTTGTGGTCATGTTTATATTTAAATTATTTTCATTTCCCCGCTGCGGTAAAACAAAGCGCGGCGTTTTGTTCCGTCATTCAACACGCTATGTCTGGAATTCGGCGGAAAGCGGAGTACAGAGTGTCTTGACACTAGGTACTTTTTGTCCGCTAAAAATCCTCTAGTCGAGATCGAACTTACAACCACAGCATTTACTCTCAAACAATGCACCACTACACTATGAGAAATTGACATGGTGTAATTAGTTTTTATTTATATCTAGATATATCTTTTTAAGTCTATTTAGTCAAAATTACAGGTAGAAAATATTTTTCAATATGAAATATTTATTATAAATATAATAAGTAGTTAATTTGCAATTTATTGCAACAATTACAGCAATAATTTTTTTTATTGAAGTATACGCTAGTGATGTGTAAAGCGTATTGGTGTTTGGGGTCTGTGAAAATCGCTTCATTGCAGATTTATAAATAACCTAGGTAATAGGTAGCGTTTGCAAAAAAAGAAGACATATAATATAGCTTTCTATGTTTTTTTTTTCAAATTATTTTATTCCTCACGGTAGAAGCTTCTGTTGTATTTGACCTAGCATTTTTTAATTTGGACTGCAATTGTTTGTTGCTTTTCTTTTTAAATAATTAAGTAAAGATGCACGCAATGTCTTGAAACTGGGTTCTTTTTTATAATGTTTATGTTTTTTTTTAAGTCTACATGTATTGGCTTTTAGTATGTTGTTTATATTAATGAGATAATTGTATAACTGTGATTTTTTGCTCAGTAAAGTGGTTTGCCACTTGTCGTGTGAACCAAAAAAAATATGATTGAAATGTATAAAATTAATATTAAATAATAAGAAGTACACCATATGTAAAAAACTACATTCATTGGGAATCGTGGCACAGTGCGTACTGACTTTATACGCGATTAGTTGCGGATTCGACTCCCGCTCCGCTTTGGTACGGCAAAGTGCGGTGTTAAGTTCGCTACTTAAAACGCTGTGTCAATTTTGGACGGAATATAGTCATTGAATGTCTTGGGAAATTTATCTCTGACTACCCTGCTATGATGTTCTTTTTATTAGGCTTAGTAAGATCTTTGATTATGGCGATTTTTAAACATTTTAAATGAAACTGTTTTAAACGGATTAATCGCGTATATTGTGGTATTTAATAATATATTTTGGATGTTTTATTATTAACTGATATTTAACTTATTTTTGACTTACATTTTCAACCTTACAGTAGTCTATTTGTGAACACGGACTATTGTAAAGTGTTCGAAACGTCAGATTTTCAAAGTGTATTTTCGAATACCAAAATTAGCGATTTATCCGTTTAAAATAGTTTCATTTAAAAAAATATTAGGCTTATTTTGTACAGTGTTGTTGTGGGACAGTACGAAGGAACAAAAAGATTTATCAAAATATTGGGAAATAATATATATTTTTATTTATATGTTGTATAATATTGTCGTGCTGTCGGTACACTGTACTGTAGGCGTAAGCCACTATCGATCTTTGCCTGCTCTGAGGTAGTCATACTTGGGTTTTTATATTTAACTACAGACTATTTATATATTGCTTTTCTATTTCTAATGCTTTTTATAGTTTATGGAGAGTTAGTGAGACATTTCTCCGCTCCTTGTTATTTGCTTCAGGAATTGTTGTATCGACTGAGTACTTTTTTTATTTAAAAGAAGATTTGATCGTGGCGCAGTGGGACAGCGTCTGACTGTAACCGCGATCAGTGTGCGTTGGATTCACATTTGAGGAAATGATTATACTTTCAATTTTTTTCATTTCCTCGCTCTGCTAAAACAAAATGCGGCGTCAAGATCCGCCTCTCAACACGCAATGTCACGAACTCGGTGGAAAGCGGAGCATATAATGTCTTGACACTAAGCACTTCCCGTCTACTCTGTTTTGCGGGATAAAAGCGTGAAGCTAAAAATTGGGAAGATATTGGGTAGGCAGTTGGTGTTGTTTTGCTGGCTAACCAACTTAGAGGGAAGGTTTCAGGTTGTTTTATATAGTTTAAAACGTTGGTCTAATGCACAGTAAACTTGAAAGATTTATGGTTTTAGTTAAATTTAACTGTTGCTTGTCTAAACGATTTCCTAGTTGATGTTTTTGTCTATGTTTAATTTGGATAGTTATTTATTATAACATTAATTGTGTGATAAATATATATTTTTGTTTACTTCAAGTATCTAAATATGGAATCTGAGAGAACTTAGTGTTAAGACACTCCGTTTACTGCTTATATATTAAATAAGTTTATCAAATAATTTAGAGAGTTGTACCAGGCTCGCATGAAACTAGAGGAGCTCCCTTTCTATAGTCTCTATATACTACATATATAAGTAGCTTCACGCTATAGTAAGCTTCACGCGCTATCCCGCATAGCAGGGTAGGCGGCGAGAACCTAGTGTCAAGACACTCCGTTGACTGCTTTTCACCCAAAATCGAGTCAACTTGGCGACGCGCTTTGGCTTAGTACATTTGTAAAAATGTCTCTATAGAGCTGCTTACAACAAAAATAAAGTAAATAATAACCGTTTAAGATTTTCAAACGCAGCCGGATGTAGAACGCATGGTTTAGTGATCATAACGCTTAGACGGTGAAACAAGAGGCGTAGGTTTGAATCTCATTGCGTTTAAATTTTTTATAACTTTTTTTTTAGTCCTTAAGTAAGAATTAATAATTTAAAAATAGTATAAATTATTAACAATTATAGTGATTTAGTCCTAAATACTCTTATTCTTTTCTACAGATTGTAGAAATAGTTAATTTTATAAACGTTTAATGTAGAAATATAGCTAAAGCAGTTAGCTAGCTGTCTGGAAAGTTTTAAAACAACTGGGTATACCTAAGTGAAAAGAAAATATGATAAATATAGGCCGGTCGTGGCGCTGACTGTTAACGCGATTGGTTGTGGGTACGATTCCCAATCGAGGAAATGATTATATTTTGAGGTCGGTCATGGTGCAGTGGGACAGCGTCTAGTCGGACGCTGTAGAGTTCTAAACGCGATTTGTTTTGGTTCGATCCCCACTTGGGGTAGTGATTATATTTCAATTATTTTCACTTCCTGTTACCTCGCTCTAGTAAGACAAAGCACCGTGTTGAGTTTCGTCCCTCAAAACGTAATGTCTCGAATTTGAAAGCTAAGTACGCAGTGTGCGACACTAGGTACTTCCTGTCTATCTTGCTATGTGGGATAAAAGCGTGAAACTATAAAAACCTAGGGAATAAAATATCTTTTGCGAGTTAGCTACAATAGCTTATAAATTGACGTGACGTAGACTTACAGTACTTGTCACTGGTTGTATGGTTAACGAATGTGGATTGGAATCCTACTCTAATATTATTTACGCGGATTTAATGAGACATAGTGCGGAGTTTACTTCCGCTATCCACATGGAATGTTATTAAAGATAGTTACTTTCCGTATGTATATACATACATATATACATACATACATATATACATACATACATATATACATACATACATATATATTTATATAAAAGAGGAAAATAATCGGGGAAAAAAATCTTGGAAAGTTGCAAATTGTTGTTAATAAACCTTTATTCACCGCAGCTTATTAAAACTTGGGAATCCTTTGAGGTTCACAGTCTGAGTGAGTTCACAGAACTGTACAGTATTTGGAAGAGATATTTTTATATACTAGATGTCAGATGACAACGCGTTGCCTTAGCAACGCTTATGTCACTTTACGTAAACGTGTGTGTGAGACACATGGTAGTGTGCGTTACATTTATTTTACTTATTTAATATAATTATTTTTATCTTTCTCTATCTATCTATCTTTCTCTATATAAACTATAACTACAAATGTTCTTCATATAAGTAGTATATATACATATATATATATATATATATATATATATATATATATATATATATATATTTACCGAGTTTTAAAAATGTACTTGATTTCAATGCTCTTATGAAACAGTACTGTACAGTTAAGCGCTAAAGATCTTAAAGTGAAGAACGAAGTGACTTGCCACTATCAGCATGCATTGGGAATAGAGAGGCTTTCTTAGACTCGTTTTTACTTTTTGGATACTTTATATAATATTCATATATTAGACAACGCGCTTCGTTGTTTTCCGCCAATTATCAAAAAATGTCTCGAATTCAAACGGATAGTGAAAAATTTAGCTATTTTTTTAAATACTTAACATCTATTTGATATTTGTTACCTTTGTATAAAAAAATATCATTTAAATTATTACCTATTTTAAATGACACTATTACAAACGGAGCTACCTGTGGTCGAAAACGTCATATTTTCAAAAATGTATTTTCAAATACCAAAATATACGCGATTAATCCGTTGCTTTGCAAATTGATGCCACCTTTGTGGTCCTGTTCTGTTATAATTTTTCAGTAGCCACCTGAATATTTTATGGGAGTCCGGTAGAGTGTTGGTTTTGCTGATTCCATGGCGTTGTTTGTACGGCGGCTTATTATGAATTATTTAACATGAATTTTTTCGACACAAAAAGTATGGCAATAAAGAGAAACATTTATTTTACTTCTGTGTATTTTTTCTTTTTATAAACTGATCTTCTACATTCTTTTCTCTCCTATTTAGTGTTTTGGGTAGTTACTTTATCTTCGTTTTTATCCCGCATAGCACCCTGCTATTATAGACAGGATGTGCCTAGTGTCCAGACACTCCGTGCTCCGCTTTACACTCAAATTTGAGATATTGCGTGTTATAGTGTGTGGCGTAACTCAACGCTTTGTCTTATCACAGCGAGAAAATCTCATCAATTATATATTATAAAAACGTAATTTTATAAATTAAAGAACATACTGTATATATTTATTATTTTTTAAACAGTATCCGTAAATAGAATATATCTATAATTTGAAACTCGCTATAAATTATGATTATAATATGACATTACAATTTTGTACCACGTCCAGCGAATATGGCTAGGCGGAAGTTCTTCCCATCCGCCCACGTTGGTACTAAGCGTTTATATTACATTAGCTATTTGCCCCTGACTTCATTTTTTTCTTTTGTTTTCTAGCTTCACGCTTTCATCACGCATAGCAGGGTAGACAGAAAGTACCTAGTGGCAAGACACTCCGTACTTCGCTTTCCACCGAATTGGAGACATTGCGTGTTGAGTGGTGGAATTCAACGCCGCACTTTGTCTTACCAGAGCGTCTTGAAAATAATTTAAATATATTCACTTCCCCGAGTGGGGATCGAACCCACAACCGATCGCGTTTACAGTTAGACGCGACCGGCTTCTACGACTTCATACGTTTTCTATATAAATCAAAATATACGTTAATTTTAGACTTGAAAGCATTACAGAATTGTTTTTAACGCCTTATCCTGTATAGCAAGGTAGTCTAATACAATATAGTGTCAAGACACTCTGGCGATCACAACGACGCGTTGTCTTACCAGAGCGGAGAAATGAAGTAAAATTTTAAACCATAATATTTCCACCGTTTGGGCCAGTCATTCCAGCGTTTACAATCAGACGCTTTCCACAAGACACGGTGGCGTTGATGGGTTTTATATTCTTGTTAATACATTACAGACATATGCTTGGTATATATATATATATATATATATATATATATATATATATATATATATATATATATATATTTTATTAAGCACAATTTATTCTTTATGATATTTACCATTTTTTTCTGTTTGTCTGTGCGTTTGTGCGCGTTAAGATCGAAAATGGCTAAACCAAGTTAAGTGCAGTTTTCACTATTGTATTTAGGTATTTTTATATTAATTTCAAGTATGTTATATATATATATATATATATATATATATATATATATATATATATATATATATATATATATATATATATATATATATATATATATATTTATAACAACCTAGTGCTAAGACACTCCATTGATTACTTTTTTATCCGAGATTCGATACACTGCGTGTTATGTAGCGAACTCAACACAGCACTTCGTCTTACCAGAGCGGAAATGATAATTATTTTAATTATATTTATTGCCCCGATTGGGGATCGAACCCACAACCGATCGCGTTTATAGTCAGACGCTATCGCTGTACCACTGCGCCACGACCGGCCTCACAACCAGACAAACGTGCTTATTTAAGTACAATATTTATTATGAGTCAAGGAGAAATTATTTTGAATCGCATATTGATTTCGTAACCTGGTCGTGGGTGCTATCTGGTGCATGGATTGTTCAGCTATTTGAAAATGTACCTTATCACTATGCAAATTGGGTTGGTTTTACAATATATGTGTGAGAGAAGTGGATTTTTATATAGAGTGACTTGAGTTTGTTTTTTTTTCTATCTGTACCTGATCTCGTGTTACAGTTGTGTTTTTCCGTATATAAATGCATATGTGACGTCATCGTGGCGCAGTGGGACGGCATCTGACTGTAAACACGATTTATTGTGGGTTCAAACCTACTCCAGGGAATTATTATTATTCAATTATTTGCATTTCTTCGCTCTGGTGGCGAAGCGTGGCAACTTTGTCAAGCGTGGCAAAGTTCCGCCACTCAACATGCAGTGTCCCGAATTCGGGGGAAAGCGAAGTACGTAATGTCTTTATACTAGGTACTTCCTGTCTACTTTGCTTTGCAGGATGAAAAAGAGATAATATTTTTTTTAGAAAAAGAGTTATGCTAAAAAAAATATTATTTTTCCCGACCTTATTACATAAGGTACGGCGTTAAGTTTCACCTAACCACGGAATGTCTCAAATACGGTAGGATTAGCGGCGTTAAAGTGTTTTGACATCAGTTACTCTCTGACTACCCTGCTATAAAAAATGTATACAATAAATATAATATGCTTGTTTAAAATAAAAAAAATGAAAAAGTCGCGCAGTGTGACAGCGTCTGACTGTAAACGCGACCGGTTGTAGGTTCGATTCCCACTCGGGAGTGTGATTATATTTAAACTATTGTATTCGTTTGCACTGGTAAGACTACTTCCTGTCTACCCCACTATACGGGATACGGAATAAAAGCAGGAAGAAGGTAAGAAATATGTAAATTAAACGTTAATTATCTTCTCTGAGTGCGATTGTTATTTAGTCCTTAAGTTAGGTTTAATTAGTGTTTCTTTGTTTCTGTTATTTCATCGATCTTTCTTATCAGTGAAGAACGGAGTGCAGACAGACCGTTTTTTAATTTTTTTTCGTATACTAATTTTTATTATAAACCTTAGTTTAATATAAATACGATTCAAATTGGCATAACAAAACAAAATGTTTTTAAATTGATCCTCTTCTGGCTTCCGGTAATTGAGAATTAAGAAGGAAATTCATTTAGTCGAACACCATGGATCACTAAAATTGTACCCTAAGACTATGGCACTAGGGTCGATTTCATTTAAAACGTCACTCTGACATGGGGTCCCTAAGGATGAATGTAAAGCTATATTTTTATTGTTTATTTTTTTTTTTGATTCTTAGACCTGTACATGGAGGGTGGTTTTAGTGAGAAATTTGTTGTGTTTATATATGATTAATATATATTAAAAAAAATATAGCAGGGCACTCAGAGACGACCGAGTGTCAAGACACTCCCTTGACTGCTCTCCGCCCGAAATAGTGCCATTGTATTTTGAGTGGTGTATTCTAACGCCGTGCATTGTCTTACCAGAGCGGAGAAATGAAAATGAAATTTAAAATATATCATATTTCTCCTCATGTGTATTGAACCCACAACCAATCGTTTACAGTCAGACGCTGTCACACAAGACACGACGGTAGTAGGCATCTAAGTTTTAAATGGAGCCGTTGATTTGAAGATACCGTGGTCCAGTGGAAATTTAACTAACTTTTCCGTCGTTGAAGTTACTGTAAATTCACATTTTCATGCAATAGGTTGTAAGTTCAATTCCAACTCAAACGATTGATTGTATTTAATTTAAATTAGTGCGGCGTTGGGTTACGTGATTTAACGTTTTTTTTTTAATTTTTAGTAGTAGGTTAGGGGCTTATTAGAGTGGTACGTGGGTAGAATTCTCACTTAGAATTTAGTCTTTTATAGGCCCTGTGTATATTTCTATAATATTATGTATTTAAAATGCAAAATAATTAGTTGAGATAAATCAATTGAATTAATTGAATTAAAAAAAAAACGATTAAAAAGAGTAAACGATATTGAAAAAAATAATTGATTATTTATGTATAGGTGCTTGATGACGCGTTAACGACAAGTTGCCATAGCAACGTGTATGCCATTTCACATAAACATGTACATATGTCAAACGCATGGTAGTGTGTGTTATATTTATTTTATTAATTGAATGTACTTTTTGTACAATATTGAAAAACAATATTAGAATTCAGAACTGCTTCTCAATTATTTACTGTAATCATTCCGTTAATTACATACTGCTCAGTCAAAGTGTTTTATATATAAATATATTTTTTTGTTGAAAATATAACCCACTACTCCTTGCTCGCCTAACAACATTATCCACTAGACCAGTAGGTCGCCAGAGGCATTTCATTTAAGGGTTCTCTAAGGGTTTTTATGATGGCGCGATCTTTTAACACCCCCATGAAAGGGTTGAAAAGATATTCAGAACAAGCCCTAGGGCGGAGACCTATATTAGGTTTTTGTGAAGCAGTAAATAGGGCGTCTCTAGTGCCTCAAACAATATACGCTCTACGAAATACGTGAGAGTGGATTTTCTTTTTACTTATCTTCACTATCGGTGAGGATTTAGTTTCATTCGACTCTGGTATGTCGAAGCGCGGCGTTGGGTTACGTCATATAACACACATTTAAAATAAGCAGAATCTGGTACTACGTTTTGTCTTAACTCGTGTTATAACGTTATTATTGGAGGTACTATAATAATAAACCGTTACCTTAATGCCTGGCAGGCTAGTCAGAGGGATAAAGCGCTAAACGCTGCGTTCCATGCATATCTCTTTTGTCTCGTCCACAGTAATCAATCCCTTCATAAGCGCCCTTCAGAGGGTGCTCATACTGTTTAGGTGACCTTCCTCCAGTATCATCGAAGGTCAACCAGGGTCTTCCCCGACCTCTCGTACTACTTAACGTATATTGATAATTTAAAATTAATAATAAAACAACAGTTTAGGCTCAAGTTGTATTTGAAGGAATATTCAATACTATGAAGATTGATGTAGGGAAAATTTTTATGGAAAAGAATTACAGAAGCCTATCAGCTTTATTAGGCATAGCAGGGTAGTCTGATATTACGTGTTGTGTGGTGGAACTCAACGCCGCGCTTCGTCTTACTAGAGTGGAGAGATAATAATAAATATAATCATTCTTCCGAATGGGAGTAATCGGACCCACAACGTTTTCTGGTGCTGTCCCACTGGATAAATACGCCATATATTACCAAACACTTTTATATAAAGTTTTGGTCATCTTAGTATTTTTAACTGTTTAGATCAAAATTAAATGATAATTTTTAAGTATGATGATTTGTTTAGGCTTCCAAGCACGTGTGCTTAATTTGTTAATTGTATGTTTGTATGTTTGTTCACGAATTTCTCTAAAATTAAAAGTCATATCGAGATGATCTTTTTTTAATTTAATTTAAGTATACTTTAACTTTGGGAACGGTTTAAGTTTTATTAAAATCTGTCGAGTACTTTCTGAGATATAGGTAAATTACTCATACGAAAATACGGGTAGTTGTATAATTATGATGAAGTCGGCTTAGTTCAATATTTAACTTTATTTTTCATGCGTAAATTTGTATTTTAATATAAATTGTTATTAATGTATTCACAATTTTCTTTTGTTCCAGATGCCCAGCATCGCTGGACCTCAAAATGACTTTACTCGTAACCTAGAAGATAAAAACTAATCCAATACGTCTAGAATGACTGGAATCTCCTTAGAACCTCACACATGTGATACGATCTACATAAATATACCTATTTTAATATAAAAAGAAAATCTCTAAAAAAAACACAATTTTGTCAAAAACAAAAATACGTTCCTCTAGTATAGTGTCAATTACCAAAGTAGCCCGGAGGGTTGCCCTAAAAGGCGTTGAAATTATTTTTTTTTACCAAAGCTAGGTTAAGATGTCTAACATGCCGATATACAGCCAAGTGCTGCCCAAATCACAGTACAGGTCGAAAACCTCGAAGGGCAGCGGTTCGAGGGAACCTCGGGCTCCGAATTCTGGGAGAGATTTCGACCCCCTAAATTATAATCATGGTGGGAACATCCAAGTGTTGAACGCTCCAATGGAGAGCAGGATAGAGAAAATGGAGAAAAGAGAGTCGAGGAGGAAAGATGAGACGAGATCGAAGAGGGTACAGAATAGAACTGATTCGAATGAGGGCAAAGTGGAAGCCTATTTGCGGCAGAATCAGGTGAACATGAGGCAACAGCAGCACAGACACTCGGCTGTACGGCAAGCGGAGCACCGCGTTAATTTAAGGTTAGTTAGAAATGTATATATTTTTTTATAAATGCCGATAAATAATTTACAAACCAAACGTACTTTTTTTTTTTTGAAAATGTATTAAATTTTTAATCTAATTTAAAATTGTTATAAAAAAATATATTAAATTATAAACAGACAAATTAGTCGATTAATATAATTAGATAGAAAATATAAAACATAATTACATAGAAATAGAAACGAGTGACGAATCACTAAGTTTTTTTTATCTTCACGCAATATCCCGCATAGCAGGGTAGATAAAAAATACCAAGTGTCAAGGCAATCGGTACTCCGCTTTCTACCGAATTTGAGACATAGCGTGTTGTGTGACTGAACTCAACGTTGCGAATTGTCTTACTAGAGCGAGCAATTGGAAATAATTTAAATTCAATCATTCGCCCAAATGGTAATCGAACCCACAACCAAGAGCGTTTTGCAATCAGACGTTGTCCTAATCACAACACGAACGGCCACCAACCAACCCAAAAGCTTAAGACACAAGACCATTTCATTTTTGGCACGTCTTGAATCTAAAACTATCGTCTACTATTACGACTTCCAGATCACTCCCTCTAAACGAGATGTCCTCTCGCGGCTACGACCGGACACCCACTGACCGACATCGAGGGTTTCCCGGCGATCGAGAAGCAAGAGAATACCGTCGGGAAAGAGAGAAGGACAGGGACAGAGATAGAGACAGGGATAGGGAGTTTGATTTTGATGGTGAGTTTATGATTATGTTTTATCTGTGTTTAGTTTGTTGTTGTTATTTTTGAAAACCCGACCTTTAAATATGTTTTTCAGTCACATATCTCTTCAAGCCTTCAAACAAGTATTTTCGGTGACTTTTTTTCCGTTACATATACACACTAGAACCTCACGGTGCTCCTCTAACGCCAATAGCCAGGTAATGTGCACCCCAATCTTCTATGAGCCCGGTAGCAGGAGCCTTCAGGGCACGTCACGGAGTCAAGGGTAGAGAACACCCGCGACTTCACTTTGGCTAAATTCGAAAACCTCATAAGCATATTTACTGTTCACATCAGACTTAATCAGTTGCTTAGTTAATCATATTTTTTTTTATTTTAGGATCTCCCTTATCCCCAATGATGCCTAAATCCGGGGACAAAGAGCGTCCTGTCCGCAAATCCACGTCAGCTCAGCGTGTATCCGAAATGATATCAGCTGATAAGAGGAAGTTCTTCTGCAGGGAGTGGGTGTTCCAGAAGATAGCGCACTGTTTGGAACAGAGAGCGGTCAGCAAGACCGCTGGGACTCTGATTTTGGGTAAGTCGACTGATTTAGCTCCACGCTTTTATCTCGCTTAGCAAGGTAGACAGGAAGTACTTAGTGCAAAGACACTTCGTACTCTGCTTTCGGCCGAATTCGAGACTTTGCATGTTTAGTGGCGTAACTCAATGCTGCACTTTGTCTTACCAGATCAAGGAAGTGAAACACCAAGGATATACCTGTACCCTTTAGTTTTTTTGTCTATTGCATGTTTATTGGTTAGAGAATTTCTGAGAGCCTAGTGTATATCGTAAGAGAAGACTGTACTGACTGTAGGACTGACATTACTGACACTTATGTCGTTTCGAAAGTGTTTGTAAACAGCCTATTCGAAGAGAGTGCAGGATTTATGATTGCTTGCCTTTGCCAATGTCTATGAGTGAAGTATGAAATTCTTACTTTATGAGATATATGGAGATAGTAACTTATAAAAGTATAAGATTTTCATTGTATTGACTGTTTGTAAGTAAATTTAAAATATATATATTTTTCATCTATATAAATATATAAAATTAATGTTTTTTAACAGTTAGCTTTGTGTGTTTGTTTGTTAGGGTGGAAGTTTGTTTTTTAATTTTTACCTTTTTATAATTTATTTACTTTTATATATATCCAGGCGATGCTGGCAGTGGTAAAACAGCATTATGCCAAGAATTGAGTCAGCCCGGCAGTGGACCTCAGGCGAGACAACAGCGCGCGTTAAATAGACGTTTGTTGGCGAGACACTTTTTACAGGTTCGAATCCGAATTGTGGAATTTTTCACAATATCACTTTGGGATTAATATTATTAATCAAGATATATATATATATATATATATATATATATATATATATATATATATATATATATATATATATATATATATAAATATATATATAAAAATAAATTATAGGAAAAAGAAAAAGAGAACACTGTGGCGCAGTGTGACGTCTCACTACAACTTAATTTTGATTTCTCCGCTCTGTAAGACATAGTGCGGCGTTGGGCTCGCCGCTCGGATTTAATGTTTCAATTTTGCGCAGTCAAGGGAGTGTCTTGACATTACATTGTCCGACTACCCTGCGATGCGGGATAAAACGTGAAGTTAACAAAAATTGTATAAAATGCAAAAATCATGGATAATATTATTATTATTATTTTAGTTTCACGCTTTTATCTCGCATAACAGGATAGACAGAAAATACCTAGTTTCAAGGCTTTCCGCCGAATCTGAAACATTACGTGTTGAGTGGCAGAACTCAACGCCACACTTTGTCTTACCAGAGCGAGGAAGTAGAAAAAATTTAAATATAATCACTCCTCCGAATAGGGAACCACATACTCGAACCCACAACCGATTGCATTTTCAGTTAGACACTCCCACAAGACACGACCGGCCTTAATATATTATATTATTCTTTATATTGTTTCCCAGGGTCCCGGAGACAGTAGTCAGCGTACGGGTGAATTTATTAGGTCCCTAGCGATGCAAATACTAAGTCATTCGTCTCACGCCAAAAGTGGAGAGAGAGATCACTCACCTGACGATGGAACACCGAACAGCAACAGGTAGTTAATATAAGTAAAGATGTTTTTTTGTTAAACTTAAGACACTAGCACGTAGTGTCCGAACACTTGATTGGGGCAAACGTCCAAACCTTTATGTTTTTAAATATTTGAGCTTCACGCTTTGTCTCTAGAGGATAGTCAGAGAGAACGATGCGTTAAACGCTACGGCCTCTGCATTCTCGTCTTCACCTCGTCCACAGCTATTAACCTCTTCATACACGCGTTCAGAGGTCCTCATACTTTTTACGTGACCTTCTTCCAATATAATCGATACTGTATTTTTGAAGGTCAACGAGGTCTCCCTCGACATCTCTTACCGTTCACATTTACTTTATATACCTTTCTTACCATTCTTCCATCACTCATTCTCTCAACGTGCCCAAACCACCTGAGCACGTTCTTCTTCATTCTTACTATGAAGTTCTAGCCTAGTCCTGCCATTCTGCGTATCTCCTCGTTGCATATACGATCAGCTGTACTGACTCCGCATATCCGAAGAGATTACGTCTCTACTTCATTCATCTTTCTTGCAATCCTCTTTGTTACTTTCCTTCTTCCATGTTAAGATGGCATTTTTTTACCATTAATTCTGTTAAAGAAATCAAAACATTAGATGAGTTATATAGAAATAAGTTTAGAAATTGTATAGAAACTTGAGTTTCTCGCCAGCTCTTCTCAGCAGAACTGCCTTCCGAGCTGGTGATAGTTTCTGACAATGACTGACAATACTGACACTTGTGTTAATGTTTTTATTATTATTATTATTATTATTACAGGAGAAATTCTACAACTGAGGAGAATTTAATACAGCGTTTCAAGGAAATGGGTGACGATGGTGAAGAGAGCTCGAAGCCGTTGTTGGCTGATAGTGAAGGTAACACGTCAAAGACTATGAAGATTTTTAGGTTTAAGTAGCAGTTAGTTCTAATGGAACGGCGACATGGTTGGAGACGCGGTGGTTCTGGGTTCGATACACACTGGTTTGGTTTAGGAAATGATTATATATGAACTTGTTTTCAATTTTTTTGCTCTGGTGAGATTAAGTTACAGACCATTGTAAGTCATTGAATGACAGCGTCTAAGTGTGGACGCGATTGGTAGTGGGTTCAATTGCCACTCGATTAAATTATTATATTTAAAATTTATTTTCATGTCTCCACTTTGGTAAGAAGTACATTTTAAATATAATCTCTGTGTTGTGCTGCCAGACCAGCGCACGGACGAGGAGGACGCGTGCGCGCGCGCAGTGCGCACGCGCACGGCCGACCGCCTCGTGCAGCGCGACGCGTACAGCGACTGCATGCCGGACGCGCCTCTCAGCGCACACCATGTAAATATTTATACATATGTACGAGGCCGGTCGCGGCGCAGTGGGACAGTGACTGACTGTAAACGCGATCGGTTGTGGGTTCGATTTCCACTCGGGGGAGTGATTATATTTAAATTATTTTCACTTCCTCGCTCTCGTAAGACAAAGTGCGACGTTTAGTTCCATCACTCAACACGCAATGTCTTGAATTCCGTGGAAAGCGAAGTACGGAATGTGTTGACACTAGGTACTTTCTGTCTACCCTGCTGTACGGGATAAAGCGTGAACCTAAAAAAATATCTAGAAAACTGTATCTCGTGTGAAAGCGTCTACTGTAAACGCGATTGGTTGTGGTGATGGTGGGTTCGATTCCCACTCGGGGCAGTGATTACCCTCAAATTTGTTTACATTTCTACGCTCTGATAACATAAAGTCGGCACTTTGATCTCACCACTCACCAACGTTTTATTATTTTAATAAATTGAATTATTATAATGTTTTGAATTCATCTTGTTATATTTTAATTTTTTGGTTTCCGTTTTAGGTTCAATGTGAAACTATTAATGTGATTTATGTTAAAAAATATTATTATATATTTTTTTTACAAATTGAATATTGTATATGAAGAATTTCATTACAAAATTCATAAATATGATTTTTTTACATTTTTACACCACCGTTTTTCAGTCAGATTCTGTCTCACTGCGTCACGACCGGCCTCATTTCTTGTTTTTATACCATCTTATCATTTATTGACTATTTATCTTAATTTTTGGTCACCAGCTCCCAGAAATATTGCCAAGGTCTAGTACAAAACCAACCAACCCATTCGTGACAAACGAAGATGACAATGAGTTCAGATTGTATGAAAATCACGAGAACCTGTTCCTCCGCAACATATCTCAGAGGCAATCCAAGGAAGCCAGGAACTCCCGTCTTCTCCGTCAGAGCTCGGAACCGTTGTCCGACAAAAAACCCTCCGCTCTCCAGAAAAGTCTATCCACCGAGGCGAAAGACGAGGACAAGTCAAAAGAAATAAGCAACAGCCCACCCAAGTCGAGGATACCAGTGGCTAATTTCCGATATCCCAACAAGAGCGATTTGAAACCAGCGTCCGCGGAGAGCTCTCCGAAGAAATCTGAAACGCCCAAAGAAGAATTGCCAGAATACACGAATATAGTGAACGTTCCAAGTGATGATATACAGACCGATATCGAGAAGTTGCTGGAGAAGAAGAGAGCGGAGAGTGAGGATGTGCCACCACCCATACCGAGTTTACCAATAAACCCCAGGACCTTGATAGCGAATGCGTATTACGAGAAGCTTTTGACGGACACCGAAATACAACAATCCCTTCTGCCCCAGAATTTGGACAAGAACCCTGACGAGTGTTTCAAGAAAGCCATACTCTTTCCTCTTCTAGAAATTGATCCGCCCAAGCAGTGCTTGTTCTTGATGGTTGATGCGATCGATGAAGGCGCCGCTAATGGTGAGTGATTTCATTTGAATAAAAAAACGTATAATTTTTTTTAACGCAGCGGGATCCGAACCCGCGCCTCTTGGAAACCGTCCGACCGCGTGCGCCGTGCGTTGTACTAGACGCTACGAATGAAATTTTTATACGTGTTGTTACAACTTATTTACGTTGTTAGTATATGGAGGTTGTAATTTTTTTTGGGTTTGTGTAAATATTTGTTATAACAATTTTTGGCCATTTTAAACATATTTAATTTGGTATGCGATATTATAAATAAGTATATATATATATATTATTTGAACCGTTTTTGTCATCTTTGTATAGATTTTTACAAAATTTTCAATATCCAAAGATTATTTCTGTGAATAATAATTTTAATTTCAAATTTTAGGCCTTAAGTTGTAAAAAACGTATAAAAATTTCGACGTAACTCGATAAGAACGTATGGCTTAATTGTGTAGAGCTCTTGGAACTAAACAATAAGTGCTAGTTCGAATAGAACACCTTATAGAATTTTCTTTTATCATACAAAGCTCATTATATTCTAACTTTTGGACGTGGGTTTGAATCCTCGAAGATGTCATTATCATTGTACATGTAATCTTTGGAACGCATATATCGATTTTGACAGAACTTTCACTGTAAGATAGCTGATGTGATAAGAAGTAACTAATGCATACAATTATTTTAGATTTAATATATTTTAATTGTTTAACAGAGACGTCATCTGAGGAGAGTTCCACCACAGTAGCGGGTCTGCTGGCGAGGCATCAGCATCTGTTACCCCACTGGTTGTTGCTACTGGCAACTGCGAGGCGACACGCAAGGCACACTACTAAGATGTTCACAGGTTCGATTAATGTTATGGTATATTTTCATTAAGTTGTGGATTTAAGCGATTTTTACATGTTTTTTTTAAGGTGTCCTTCTGCACTTAGGATTGGACTGCTTTCAAGAGGCACGGGTTCGAATCTCGTTGCTTTCAATTTTTTATATTTTTTTTGAACCCGACGTTTCGAACACATTACAGTAGTCCGTGGTCACAGGTTTAAACCATTCACGGTATATGTGTTCAATTAGATGATTCATTCTATTAAAATAGATATATTTTGGTTTTTTTTATTTTTGATTTATTTATATTTATTACTGAAAATAATTACTATGTATATATTGTGGTGGTTATGTGATCATCATGAGCCCTTTGTGACGCAGTGGAATAGTGTCCGACTGTATACGTAATTGGCTGTGGGCTAGTATCCCATTCGCTCTGGTAAGACAAAGCGCGGCGTTGAGATCCGCCACTTAACGCGTAATGTCTCAAATTCGGCAGAAGACAGTGTGCCGAGTGCCTTGACACTAGGTACTTCCTGTCTATCCTGCTATGCGGGATAAAAGCGTGAAGTTATAAAGAATAGAGCTATATTTTTTTAACGGTAACATAGGTTTCTTTGAGGGGATATAAAATTTTGAAACGATGTGCCTTTATAAAAAGTTTAAATATTAAATTGTTTTTATTGATTTTTATATATTTAAAGTAAATGAAACACTGGAGTTAATAAATATTGTATTAGCGAGGTAACGGAACGTGAAATAATTTTGTCATACATAATATAAAATTTTTTTCTAGCTTCTATTCTATAGCTTTTTATCCCGCACAATAGTGTAGATAGAAATTACCTAGTGTCAAAACACTCTGTACTTTGCTTTCCATTGAATTCGAAATATTACGTATTGAGCGGTGGAACTCTACGCCACACTTTTTGTGACCGGAGTGAGGAAGTGAAAATAATTTAAATATAAACACTCCTCCGAGTGAGAATCGAACCCACAACCGATAGCGTATATAACCAGACGTTGTCACACTGTGCCATGACCGGCCTAATGTATACATATATATGACGTTAATATTAATATATTAATATATTTTTTATAGGGTTCCGAAAAATAATCCTAGATGAGCTGCAACGTGCCCACGTGTCAGCTGATGTCCAGAGGTACGTCCTGGCGAGGCTGGACACGGAACCCAGGCTTAGGTGAGGTTTTTTTTTTTAATTTGCTATTTTTCTACCCAACTGTTAAACGGAGGGTTATATTTTTACCGTCTATGTAGGTATGTATGTATGTATGTCCGTTTCTCTGTTCCCTTGTTACTGCCGTTGTTACATGTTAAGGCCGCGAGTGTCGCTCGATATATTATATTTACTGAAAAAGCAAAATAGCGGGTTTTCTAACAAAGTTTTTATAATGCTGGCGTGGTTTTTTTTTTTTAAGTGTTATTCACACCTAAGATTTTTTTTAAAAACTGTTAAAAAAAATTACATAATTGAATCCGAACCCTTTCACAGAATCCCTCAGAACTAACAACTAAAATAATTTGCAACAAGCTTATGAGGATTTATGTGGTCGATAATAAGGTATACACTGCTTCATATATTTAGGAGGTACGGGTTCGAGTCCTGCTTTATGACGTGAAACTTCTTTATTGACGGATGGGAGAAATTTTATAGCAATGTAAAATTGTAAAATGTTTTTCTGTTACGGCGCCATATTTATTTCTAAGTCTCATCTCTCCGTCACGCGCCATCTTGCTGTCTAAAGGTGCGTTCACACTGATCACAATCCTATCTACCGCACGCGGCGTGAGCGTTATTTTTTTATTTAAACTCTATCTAATATAGCTATATTTAACCATTTCCTGTGAAGTTGTGAATATTGGAACATTTTTCTGCAAACGACGTCACAAAGAAGTTTCACGTCTTACGCGTACATACACATATTTTATTTTAAATCGTATTAACGGAGTTGTCTGTGCCGTCTTCCACTTTTAACGTGTATATTATTCATATCGCAATGTCTCCAATTCGATTAATCAGCAGTGGAGTGTTTTGACACTAGGTTGTCCCTCACTATCCAACTGATGGAGCGTAAAGCTGTTGTTTTTAACATATATAAATTTGTTTTTGTCTAGAGCTCGAGTGTCCAGTGACTCCACAGCGGCGGCGGCTGCGGCGGCCGCATTGGACCACTTAAGAATAAAGAGTGACGGATGTCTCCTGTATTTAGAAAAGGTATATCCCTATCCCTATCAACTCTTCGTCTTGTTCTCAGTTTTGTCGCGGAACTCAACGCCGGGCTGACTTTTGCAAGTAATAAATATTTGTATATTTCGATCGTATATCTGATCTACAAGTATTGTGAGTTTATTTAAAGACTTAAATTAGAACATATCACACAATATATAATAGATTTAAATAGAAAAAGCCTATTTAAAGATAATTTTCAGTAAAATCAGATGCTATTTTAACTTCATATAGAGAACGTAGATTTAAGACACTCTTCTCCGCGTTCATTTTTGTATTATATTATCAAAATAATCTTTTTGGTAACAAGCTTCTATATAAACTGCCGTGTTAGTTTATTTATATATAATCAATATCGTTAATAATCTAAAATGGCCGCCGCAACAAAATGGCGGATTGTACATTTTTACACAACCAACGCCGAATACAATACATTGTATTAAAAGTTGTTTTTTTTTTAAATGTATTTTTTATACCAGGTATTGGATGGCGTAGCGGACGGCTTCATAGCTCTGCGTGAGATCCGGGAGATCCCCGGAACACTAAACGGTCTCTATTTGTGGTTGGCGCAGAGACTGTTTCACGGCAGACGGTTTAATAAGGTATATAAAATATATAATTATTTTTATTTATAATTTTTTTTAGCTTCACGCTTTTATCCCGCATTGCAGGATAGACAAAAAGTACCTAGTGTCAAGACACTCTGTACTTCATTTTCCACCGAATTTGAGACATTTCGTGTTGAGTGGTGAACCTCAACGCCGTACTTTGTCTTTACCAGAGCGAGGAAGTGAAACTAATTTAAATATAATCACTCCCCCGAGTGGGGATCGAACCCACAACCGATCGCGTTTACAGTCGGACGCCGTTCCACAAGACACGATCGGCCTCAAATAATTCTAGCAATCGGCAAGTAATTAAGTCGACATAACACAATCAAATAACGTTACGCTGAGAATAGATTGATAATATTATTATAATAAACATTTTCTTATGTATTACGTCAAATACAAATTTTTATACGTTTTTTCAAAAATGTTTTCTAATCCTAAGTGTGGAATAACACTTTAAAAATAGTAATTATGTACAAAACATATTGTTTGTAACGTATGACTGTTTGTAAGCAAACATGACTTACTCATACTGTGCTCGGTTTCACAATTACAATAATTTAAGTACAAATTAAACTAAACCCGAACCATAATAATATTTCAAAACAATGAAAAAACGAATAATTTTATTTTTTTAAAGTGTTATTCCATACTAAATATTTTTCAAATATTTTTTTTGTAAACCTATAAAAATTTGAACGTAGTGGGATTTGAACTCGCGCCTCCTGTTTCTCGTCCAAGCATTCTGACCGCTAAACTGTGCGTTCTACATCTTACTACTTAAACGTTTGTTACAATATTATTTATGTTGTTAGCATCTCTGTAGAGTGATTTTTACTAATTTCTACTACTTAAAGATTATTAAGAAAAAATCATTTGGCGAGAAAGAATGACATTTCTGTAAATAATTAATTATTTTTAAGGTGTTATTACAAATGAAGAGTTAGATTTATGCCTTTTGTTTTTGAACGTATTAAAATTTGAACGCAACGGAATTCGAACCCGCGCCTCTTGAAACTGTCCAAGCGTTCTCTTTAACATGAAGATACAAACACATGGAAAAGAGATAGCTATTAATTACAATAAGTTATAATATTTTCTATATGTGTTCTGATTTTTTATGGATTTTTTTAAATTTTTTTTTTGTATTTTGGGTCGCAGGTACGTCTCCTGCTGGACGTGTTGCTGGCAGCCCGCTGCGGTGTCACTGAGGATATGTTGTACAAGTGTCTTCTCACCAAGGAGTACAGTGTCACCAGGGAGGATTTCAATCGACGTTTACATTTGTTGAGACGGTTCGTGGGGTTTTTTTTTGTTTTTGGATATTTAGTGTCAAAACACTCTGTTTACTGATTTCTTGTTGATATTGATCTTTAATTTTCGCAATTTTCACAATTTTTAAATTAACGGTTTAATCGGGTATATTTTGGTATTCAAAAATATATTTTCTCAAGCCTGACATTTGACTACTGTAAACTGTTCGAAACGTCGGGTTTCTTAAAATGTATTTTCGAATACCAAAATTTACACGATTCATCCGTTTAAAATAGTTTCATTTTTTAGAGGCAATTATTGAATTTGAAGTATTTTTATTTGGTTTTATAATCAATTCTCCGATTTAGAATCGAATCTGTAATAAATGTTATGTTACATTTTTGAAAAAATGTATAAAAATTTTGAACGCAGCGGGATTGGAACCCGCGCCTCTTGGATACCGTCCAAGCGCTCTGACCGCTAAGCCATGCGTTCTACTACCAGCTGCGTACAAATTCTTATACGTTTTTGTTACAACTTATTTATGTTCTTAGCATCACTGTTGAGAGATATTTACAAATTTCTGCTACTTAAAGATTATTAAGAAATAATCGTTTAACAAGAGAGATTGCTATTTTATTTTAATATTTACTATATTAAAATTGTTTTCTAATCCTAAGTGTGGAATAACACTTTAAAAATAGTAAATATTAAAATGTTATTTTGTTATATGTACATTGTTATATATACATGGATATTCAGTATACAATAAAAAACAATTATTTTAATATTATAAACAGACACTCCAATTTTATATATATATAAGTAACATAACTCCATTTTGCCTCAGCATACTAGTAATGGAGCGCAGTAGTGGGTTCGTGTCCCTGTTCCATCCATCCTTCGCGGCGTGGTTGCTCGACGTTAAACACTGCACGCGGCGCTACCTGTGCGCGCCGCACGACGGACACGCCGCCCTGGCTATGTACTACACGCTGGATGCGAGAAGGTAATGCACACAAACAGACACGCGTAACTCGCCATACACATATTTACACATGTAAACACGCACACACAAACATATGTATGTATTAATGACGCAATTAAACTATTTGAAATGAATAATTGTTTTTTTTTTTAAATTGATTTTAATGTTATTTAAATTTAATATTAATCTGACTGTAAACGTGATCGGTTGTGGGTTCGATCCCCACTCGGTTGAGTGATTGTATTTAAATTATTTTCAATTCCTCCCTTTAATAAAACAAAGTGCGGCGTTGAGTTCCACCACACAACACGCAATGTCTCGAATTCGGTGGAAAGTGAAGTACGGGGTGTTTTGACACTAGGTGCTTTCTGTCTACCCTGCTATGCGGGATGAAAGCGTGAAGCTAAAAAAAATGTATTAATTTTTTATTTTTTTCTTGCAGATTGAACGCTCTGGAAATACACAACTATGTATACCACATGACCCAACTGGAACAACACATGGCGGCTCAAAAGAAGGGTAAAGCGGGGTGAGTTGTATATATTGATTATTAAATTTATTAATATAATAATATTAAATTTGAAGCCGTTCGTGGCGCAGTGTGACAGCGTCTGACTGTAAGCGACCGGTTGTGGGTTCGATCCCCACTCAACTCGACACCGTCGCTCTGGTAAACAAAGTGCGGCGTTGAGTTCCACCACTCAACATGCAATATCTCGACTTCGGTGGAAAGCGAAGTACGGAGTGTGTTGACACTAGGTACTTTCTGTCTATCCTGCTATGCGGGATAACAGCGTGAAGCTAGACACTCCGTTGACTGCTTATATATATATATATATATATATATATATATATCTCTCGGTCGGTCGTGGCGCAGTGAGACAGAGTCTGTAAACGTGATCGGTTGTGGGATCGATTTCCACTCGAGGCTATGATTATATTTAAATTATTTTCAATTCCTCGCTCTGGTAAAGATAAAGCGTGGCGTTGAGTTCCACCATTCAACGCGCAATATGTCTTGTCACTGGCTACTTTTTGCCTATTCTTTTATACGGGACAAAAATGAAGTGTGAATAGAAAGATTAACGTTTTCTTTTGTAATTTCAGAGATGAAGAAGAACAAATAGACTTACACACGCTCATCTTGTTGTGGGTATTGGACTCCGGTTGTGATGTGGAGTCGGCTCTGAAAAGGGAGATCGAGGTTAAATCTATAGATATTGATAATACACAGGTATGTATCGACAATTGAAATATTTTTTTATTTAGATAAAATACATTTTTTTTTTATTTTTTTTAATATAAATAAATAGAATACTTAAAGGTTGATCGTGGCGCAGTGTGATAACGTCTGACTGTAAACGCGATCGGTTGTGGATTCGATACCCACGAGAAGTGTTTATATTTAAATTATTTTCACTTCCTCGCTCTGGTAAAGACAAAGTGCGGCGTTGAGTTCCACCATCCAACACGCAATGTCTCGAATTCGTTGGAAAGCGTAGTACGGAGTGTGTTGACACTAGGTACTTTCTGTCTACCCTGCTATGCGGGATGAAAGCGTGAAGCTAAAAAAAAAGAATACTTAAATATATGCGATTAATGCGTTTTAAATAGCTCCACTTAACTCTTTCTCTGGAGTACCATAAATACCAGAACGAAGAAGTGAAAATAGTTTATATATGTAATCATACCCCCTCATATATATCGAACCCACGATCGCGTTTTCATTCAAACGCTATCCCACAAAACGCGATGGTCTTTTCTTTTGATGGCAAATATAATTTCTTTGCAGAGTGATGAAGTAAAGTTCGAAGAGAGAGACGTGGATCCTGAATCGGAAGGAAAAGAAACTGTTTCTTGTAAGTCACGTGAGTATATTTTTTAATATTTAATGATTTTTAAACATTTTATTCCACACAAAGGGATTCGAACCCGCGCCACTTGTTCCCCGTTCAAGCGTTCTGATCGCTAAGCCATGAGTTTTATATCCGGTAAGGTTGGTAAGAGATAATGTTTTTTTATTTAATATTTTTAATGTACTATTCCTTTTCTATAAAAAAAAAAATTATATTTCTTTACAAAATATTGTTATATCACGGAACGCATATAGAACATAGTGTCAAGACTTTCTTATTCACCCTTTGTAGCGAAGTCTGATTTTAAATGCGATTGATTATGGGTTCGATTCCAGTGAACCATAGAAGACAATCTTATTTAGAATTATTACATTTTGCCGCTCTAAAAAGTCAAAGCGTAGTGTTTAATTTCGTCATATAATAATAACTATCGAGTCGTATGTAAGTTGAGAACCTAGTGTTTTGACACTAAGTTCTCTCTGACTATGCTGTTTGATAATTTGTTTTTGAAATATATGTAATATTCTGTATGACACCGTCCGACTGTAAACGCCGTTGGTTGTGGGTTCGATACACACTCAGAGGAAGTGTTACAACTAGAATTATCTATTTCCGATCACACACAATGTTTCAACGGAGTGTCTTGACACTACGTTCTCTCTGATTACTCTGCTATGCGGGATGGCGCGTGAAGCTGCCTCTTATTTTATTGTCTGTAACAGGAAACGTGTTAGTCTAAATTATGTACTTTATATTTGTACCAAAATACAATTACTAACCACAAATACAGAAGCCATAATAACGAAAAATTCCCTTATGTATTAATAAATAATTATTACTTCTAGTAATAATTCTATTTTCCTTATATATATATATATATATATATATATATATATATATATATATATATATATATATATATCCGTAACCTCCCGTCTTAATGCTTACTAGATATCCCGTTGACGCGTTGCCATAGCAACGTGTATGTCACTTTATATTAATGTATATCTCAAATACATGTATTGTGTGTTACATTTATTTTTTTTTAGTTTTACGCTTTATCCAACATATAAGGGTAGACAGAAAGCACCTAATGTCAAGACACTCCGTACTTCGATTTCAATCGAATTCGACACACAGCGTATTGAGTGGTGGAACTCAATTCCGTACTTTGTCTTACCAGAGCGAGGAAGTGGAAATAATTTTAAATATAATCACTCCCCCGAGTGGGAATGGAACCCACAACCGATCGCGTTTACAGTAAGATGCTATCTCACTGCGCCACAACCGGTCTATATTATTTTATTTGCTAGCAAATAATTTACGTATAAGAATTGTTTAAGAGTTTCAGTATAATGATAAGAACGTATGGCTCAGTAGTGTAGAGTGAATGTGTTCAAGAGGCACAGGGTTCGAATACTAACAATATTAATAAATGTTTTATTTGATTATCATATTAATGTTTAGTTTAAATAGATAAAGTTAGTTAGTTAAATAATAAAATCTTTGATTTTCATGATTTTTACACATTTTAAATGAAATGAAATGAAAAACCTAAAACCTACCACAAACACATACACCCTGTGGTCCGTGGTCACAAGCCACCTGTGACCACGGAACACTGTACAGTGTTTGACATGTCATGTTTTCAAACATGAATTTTCGAATACCAAAATATACGCAATTAATCCGTTTAAAATAGAATCTTAATTTACAAAAATACTTTATGTATATAATAATGAGTAAAGGGGAGGCACTAAAAGGGGAATTCCCGAAATTCCTACGGGAATAGTCAAAAAAACAAATGTTATATCTTTTGTATATATGAACCATTGAGTTCCAAAAAATTAAGTCAAAGTCATATTTGATTTACATTTTAAATGAATTTATTATCATATACTGCGTTTTTTTTTGTAAACATTCAAAAGTGAACTTTAATGACATCGCTGAAAGGTGCATTTTGTTTTGTATCGTATTTTGATAAGACGCAGGAAATTAGTTTATTGAGCATATAACAAGTGACGTTTACAAAGGAAAGACATGTCGATTAATTAATATTAAATATTATTTTAATAATTGTTACCACAGATTATATTTGATTTAATTGTTTTTTTTTTTAAATATTTAGTTTCAAAACGATATAATTAACTTTACTTTTACATGTACAACTTTACTTTAGTGTGATTTCTTTCGAAATTGGCGCACGTGTCCGGATTTATTAACAATATTGTCATGACATGACCCTGATGACCTTGTCAGGATGTCAAGGGTGGTAATAAAATTGTGATTTAAGTGTGTTCCTTTTATAAATTGTTTATTTTTTTTTTATTATGTGTGACACAAGTGTTAATTGTGGAAGTAAAGTGTTCACTTTGAAAGAAGTGTGCGAAATATGTGATTTTATATGTAGGTATTTTTTTTTTCAATATTTTAAATTGTAAACATACAAGGAATGTTATGCCGATAGTGGCGCAGTGGGACAGCGTCCGACTGTAAACGCGATCAGTTGTGGGTTCGATCGGCCCTGGGGGGAATGATTATAATTAAATTATTTTCATTGTCCTCGCTTAACCGGCAATGTCTCGAATTCGGCGAAAAGCGGAGTAAGGAGTGTCTTCACACTATGTACTTCCTATTTACTCTACGTAGGATAAAAGCGTGAAACTAAAAAAATATATAAGAAATAAAAAGAAATTAATGTAGATGGATTTGTACCCGCACCTATTAGGAACTGTACAAACGCTCTAAGCAATTAACACATTCGTTTTCATCCAGCTACGTCGAAATTCTTATACGCTTGTTTCATCTTATCTATTAAACTAATGACCATTTTCTTTATTCCCGCAAATGATTAAAAAACTTTTCTGATTACGTAACTTAACGCCGCCAAGTGCATTATTACAAATATAGTTGTTTCTAGTAAAACTAATCTAATTCGTATTCATTGTGCTTCGTTAGAAAAATGTTATGTCTACTTCCTTCCTTGTTTATTTATATTTAATACAATATCGCCGGTATACATATATAAAAATTCTTTACTAAACGTTTAACTAGTATCCTACGTACAGACGACATTATATGTGAATATATATATATATATATATATATATATATATATATATATATATATATATATATATATATATATATATATATATATATTTATATATTTATATATTTATATATTTATATATTTATATATATATATATATATATATATATATATATATATATATATATATATATATATATATGTATATTACTCATATGAGTATATGAGTATGGAGGTGAATATAAGGATTGCCTGATTTTATAGTAGAAAGTATAATATATAGAACTGGAACGAATGAAGGAATATTATAGCAAGAGTCATTATTTGAGTGTATGAGACTATTCATATTCCTTATTATTGATTTTTTTTTTAATAATTATTTCTACCCTTTAGTGACTAGGAGATATGAGGCACGTCCTGTTATATGAGAGAAGGTAGTGATGCATTATTTCATTCTCTCTTCTTCATCGTTTGCTTCTTTATGTTAATATTTATGTGTTTTGGAGATTTTTCCCATTAGTATAAAAACGTCGTCAATTTTCTATACTGTCATAAATATATGCTTTTCACCGTGTAGGTTACTTGATAATTATATTTGGTATTTCCGGAAATTACCACGGGAATTCACACGTTTCACAAACTAACCATAACAAAGGAAAATAATACGGAAATAGTCTGACAAGGGTGTTTAAATCTACCAACGCAATAAAATAATTTAAAAAAAAAATCACTTAAATAGTTGCCTGGGCTTTAAAGAATCAGTTATAAAATGAATTAATAAAAGATTTACAAGATGATCTATTTTAAAGAAACGTAAAAGAAATTGAACGAAGCGGGATTCGAACCCGCGCCTCTTGGAAACCGTCCAATTACACTGACTGCTAAGCAATTTTTCAAAAATGTTTTCTAATCCTAAGTGTGGAATAACACTTTAAAAATAGTAAATATTAAAATAAAATAGCAATCTCTCTTGTTAAACGATTATTTCTTAATGATCTTTAAGTAGTAGAAATTTGTAAATCTCTCTACAGAGTTGCTAACAACATAAATAAGTTGTAACAAAACGTATAAGAATTTCGACGCAGCTGGTAGTAGAACGCATGGCTTAGCGGTCAGAGCGCTTGGACGGTATCCAAGAGGCGCGGGTTCGAATCCCGCTGCGTTCAAATTTTTATACGTTTTTTCAAAAATGTTTTCTAATCCTAAGTGTGGAATAACACTTTAAAAATAGTAAATATTAAGCTATGCGTTTTCTATCCGACTGCGTGTAAACACTCAAGCCATTGTTACAACTTATTTATGTTACTTCTATTCTTAAGTGTGGAATAACACTTTAAAAATGGTAAAAATAAAGATAATCTTTATGGAAAGACAAGATACAGTCTGACTGGACGCGATCGGTTGTGGGTTCGATCCCCACTCGAGAGAATATTTAAAATATTATCATTTTCTCGCTCCAGAATAAAAACACGATATAGAGTTCCACCACTCGATACGTAATGTCTCGAATTCGATGGAAAGCGGAGCACGGAGTGTCTTGACTCTGTGTACTTCCTATCTACCCTTCTATGCGGAGTTAAAGGCGTGAAGCTTAAAAAAAATTACAGAAAAGACAAAGTCACGGGCGACAATTTGTACACTCATATATAGATGTAGATTTACCTTTTAGTCATAAATATGTATGAAACACCTCGCTGTTGTTAGAAAAATAATGTTACTCATTTCTTTATATTGATAACAAATATGTTTTTAGTATTAAATGTTTTTTGACGTCATTGTGACGTAATTGGAAAGTCATCGATTGTATACAATGGTCGTGGGTTCTAGTCTCAATGAGTTATTATTCAATTAAGTTTAGGTGCTGTGTAGTCATTAAATATTATGCGGCGTTGAATTACGTGTCTCTTTAACATGGGCGGAAAGAAAGGAGTGATAAATTTCTCTTCGAGAATTGAATTAATATATAAATTGAGTGAGTGTTTCTGCATTTAATAGTTTGTGTTGTGACTCAGACACTCGGTGGATAATGAAATTGTTTTAAATACTCATAAATTACTAAACTAACAACTTGAAATACATTTGGTAATATTTTACTATTTTTAAAGTGTTATTCCACACTTAGGATTAGATAACATTTTTGAAAAAAAAAACATAAGAATTTGAACGCAGTGGGATTTGAACCCGCCCCTTTTGAAAACTGGCACAATTTCCAAACCGTTCAAAACCGTTGAACGCATGGGTTAGCAGTCGTGAGCCGTGGGCGGTTTAAAAAAGGCGCGAGTTCGAATAACGCTGCGTTCAAATTTTTATACGTTTTTTCAACTTCAAATGTTTACATTTTAAAAATGCTTTACTTTCTGTATTAATATTATTATTATTATTTCTTTTGCAGTTGAACAATCCACCCTAGAAAATATAATGCCTGAACTGGTGAATGGGAACACAACCCACTGGCCTCGGGACAGACGTGTCCTGCGAGCCTTGTTAGAACTGAGCAGAACGGACTCAGCGCCCACTGAGCCTGAGGATTTTAATGATTTGGTAAGTCATTTTGAAATAAAATTTTATGTAAATTATACTTGACTATTTTGTTTTTTACTAGTGTCAAGACACTCCGTTAGCCACTTTTCGCCCCAATTCGAGATGTTGCATGTTGAGCGAACTCAACGCCGTGCTTTGTCTGGTGAGAGCGAAAAAATTAAAATGAATTTTAAACATAATAATTCCCCCAAATAAGATTTAAACCCACAACCTATTGCGTTTCCGGTTGCTGTTGTACTGCGAGACGTTGGCTTCCATATATTGATATATACTAGATGTTCCGTTGATGCGTTGGCAACGCGTTGCCTTAGCAACGTGTACGTCACTTTATATAAATGTGTGTGTCAAACACGTGGTAGTGTGTGTTACTTTTATTTTATCAGTTTAATATATTTGAATGCATTATTTTTAAAAATATTGCACTTCTTCCCTATATAAACTATAACTGTGCCAAATTTTATTCTCCTTAATTCGTGTCGTTTTTATAAAAAAAAAATACTTCACGTGTTAATTTATCTATTTTCTCCACAGCTCTCCACCGATCAAGCCATAGAAAGTGAAGACAACAATGATGGTACTGGTGATGAGAATGATGATGAGATACTGATAGATCCTAGTACTGTACACGAGCTGGCCAGCCGAGGTGATGAAGATAGCTTGGCCGCTTTATTAAAGGTATTGTTATTACTTCATTAATGGGATTCCATCTGGATAAATCTTTATAAATCAACTGATTTATCCCACACAGCGGCGTAGACAGGAAGTACCTATTAAGACACTCCATACTCCGCTTTCCGGCGAATTCGAGACATTGCGTGTTGAATATCAGTTGATCTTAACGCCGTGGATTGTTTTGCAAGAGCGAGGCAATGAAAATGATTTCATTGCCTCGCTCTTGCATTCATCCCCTGAGTGGCAATTGAACCCAAAACCGATCGCATTTACAGTCGAACGCTGTCCCACAGCGCCATATGCAATTTTATCTATGACTTATTTTTTAAATTATTCTAATTATTATAGACATTAACGACTTTATCAATATCCTTTTTCACCCAGCGCTACCCAGAACTGGCACAAGCTACAGACGCATCAGGCAGTACTCCACTGCACGCTGCGGCTCGAGCTGGTAAAGCTGGTGCTGCGGCTCTACTCCTGAAGGCTGGGGCCTCCGCAGTGGCTGATGCTGACGGGTGGAGTCCGTTGCGGGCTGCGGCCTGGGCGGGGCATGTCGAGGTGAGTGGAGGTGCAAGGGAAGAGGGTGGTCCTAGAAGTAAGAACCACCAGCTTCACCTGCTGATTGTGCAGCTCGTCAGCTCGTGGTCGTGAGAGTTAGGAAGAACATTTTAAAAATATTTAATGGTATATTTTTCTTCTGTAGATATAATTAATATATGATTTTTATTTTGATAATATATGTGAATATATTCGTATATAATTCCCTTCAGTGTTAGGCATTTAATGAAAATAATTTATTTTTTAATAATTTAAAAGTAACAAAAGTCTTATGGATTTAAAGCTATATAAATAACACTTATAAACGGTCTTAGAGGTCATCGTGGCACTGTGGGATAGCTTCTGGGTGTAAAAACGATGGGTGTGAGTTCGAATACCACTGAGAAAATTTTAATTGAAATTACTGTCAGTTCTCCGCTCTGAAGTTCCCCGCATAGCAGGGTAGACAGAAAGTACCTAGTGTCATTACACTCCGTACTTCGCTTTCTACCGAATTCGAGACATTGCGTGTTGAGTGGTGGAACTCAACGTCATTCTTTGTCTTTACCAGAGCGAGGAAGTGAAAATAGTTTAAATATAATCACTCCCCCGAGTGGGGATCGAACCCACAACCGATCGCGTTTACAGACAGACGCACCACGACAGGCTTCAATCCTGACATTAGGTTCTGTACAATGCGAGAAGCTATAAAAAAATCCTCTTCAACATTTCCAGGTGGTGGATGTGCTGCTGGAGCACGGCTGTGAAGTGGACTGCGTGGACGCTGACAACAGAACTGCTTTGAGGTTAGATGTTGTACACATATACAAATTAATTATATTTTTGAAATACTATCGCATTTACGAACTAACGTTCTGAATTTCTTGCCGCCCCCATATATATATATATATATATATATATATATATATATATATATATATATATATATAATGTATATATATATATATATATATATATATATATATATATATATATATAATGTATATATATATATATATAATGGATAAATTTGGATTTATTTCAATATTAACTATTTTATTTTTACAGTGTTATTCCACACTCCTCCATTCCACGCAGCGGGCTAGCGTTCAAATTTTTATGCATTTTTTCAAAAATGTTTTCTAATCCTTAATATTAAAATAAAATATCAATCTCTCTTGTTAAACGATTATTTCTTAATAACCTTTAAGTAGTAGAAATTTGTAAAAATCTCTCTACAGAGATGCTAACAACATAAATAACGTTGTAACAAAAACATATAAGAATTTCGACGCAGCTGGTAGTAGAACGCATGGCGCACGCGGTCAGAGCGCTTGGACGGTATCCAAGAGGCGCGGGTTCGAATCCCGTTGCGGTCAAATTTTTATGCGTTTTTTCAAAAATGTTTGGATTTATCTCATTTTAATTTTAAAGGTGCAATGTATAAATGTTGGGGTTATTATAGTAATAAATTTTATATTCGATTCCCATTTTCATGTATGTAATTTCTCCGTCTCATAGTTTATTTATTGTCATTTCTCTAGCGCGATGTTAAGTTTGCCATTCAAAAAAGTAGTTAACGGAGTGTCTTGACACTAGGTTTTCTCTGACTACCCCGCTATGCGGGATGGCGCGTGAAGCTGATTATATATGTAGTGTATAGAGACTATAGAGAGGGAGCTCCTCTAGTTTCATGCGAGCCTGGTACAACTCTCTTATTTATTTGATACACTTATTTAATATATAAGGAGCCGACGGAGTTTCTTGACACTAACTTCTCACTGATAATGTGCTTTTTAATATGTTGTTTTGTACGATTATCTTTTCAGACTGACAATTAACTGACACTCAGTTATTAAAGTTATAAGGATTATAAAATATTAAATTTAATTATTATACAATATAACTACCTACCGAGGAGTGTTTAACTTGTTATAATACTTTTATTTAATAATAATATTAAAAAAAACTTGCCTACCTCCACTCAGGGCAGCAGCATGGTCCGGCCACGAGGCGGTGGTGGCGCGCCTGTTGGCCGGTGGGGCGGAGCCCGAGCGCGCCGACGCGGAGGGTCGCACTCCGCTCATGGCGGCCGCCTACATGGGCCACGCTGACATCGTGCGCCTGCTGCTGGACGCGGGCGCTGGTGTTGATCATGCTGATCACGACGGTATTAAAACGACCTTATAATAACTATACAACTACCCACCTATGTTTTTTTACGAGTGATTAATCTATATCACTGAAACTACTGGACCGATTTTAATTAAACTTTTACTATTCCCTAACTTGAAATATGCCTAAGTTAAATTACAAAGAAGCATCTTGATATGATTTATAGTTTTAGAGAAATTTGTGGATAAACAGACATACAAACATACACTTACCAATTTATGTACACGTGATTGGAAGCCTATATGGATTATCATACTCATCGTATCATATCGTCAGCCAATTGCAGTCCACTGCTGGACATAGGCCTCCCCAAGTTTATTATTTATTATTTATATTTATCATATATTTATTATTTATATTTATTATTTATATTTATTATTTATATTTATTATTTATATAGTTTATTATTTATATTTATCATACTCAAATATTATTCAATTCCAACGATAATATATACTTTTATATCAAACTGATAATCTTCTTTTTTTTTTGAAGTCGGTTAAAAAGAAACCAGGCTGGTGAGTAGAGAAAGGGTCCTGTTTTTGGGATTGGTTTAAGGTTTTGTTGGTTTAGTTTGATCTGATTTGGTTTTAGTTTTAAGTTAATTATAATTATTTAAATTTAATTTAGATGCCTTTTCACCTCTTTTGTAAGGCAAAGTGCAGCGTTGAGTTCCGCCACTCAATACACAATGATCCAGATTTCTAATTATAATAACTAATATGTAAGTTAAAAAATGATTATATATTTAGACGTTTTTTGTTTTTTTGTTTTAATCAGGTCGCACAGCTTTAGCGGTGGCGGCGTTATGCGCCGCGGGCGGGGCGTGTGCGGCGTTGCTTATAGAGCGCGGTGCGGATGTCAACAAAGCGGATAGGGATAGAGCTACCCCGTTACTTGTGGCTGCTTTTGAAGGACACACGTGAGTGTTAGGGTTTAAAGAGGGAAAAAATATTTTTTCATTTTATAATTACCATTCATAAATATTAAATGCATTACTTATAATATTTATTTATAAATTACGTCCGTTACATGAGCGTCGGTCGCGTAGCAGTGGAACAGCGTTTGATTATAAACACGTTCGGTTGTGGGTTCGATTCCCACTTGGGAAAATGGTTCCATTTATTTTTTTTTCTTTTCCTCGCTCTGGGTAAGACAAAGCGCAGTGTTGAGTTCCAGCAGCTAACAAACAAAGTCTCGAGTTAAACCAAAACGGAGTACGGAGTGTCTTGATACTACGTACTTCCTGTATACTCTGCGTGTGTAACCTCAATTTTACACATTTGCCGGTGTCCGGTTGAGATGGCATTTGTATAACGACTTCAGCTCTGATGACAATGTCAATTACATAAAATCAATATTGTTGTAAATCTAAAATGGCCGCTGCAACAAAATGGCGGATTGTACATTTTTACACAACTCACCTAATACGGGTATAAAATTCTATCATTTTAAGTGTAAAATAGTACTTTTTAATTTAAAATCTTATTTAAATATTGATAATAATATGATGGTATTCAAAATTGTTTGATTCCAATTCTATATAAATATTTATTAACATTTTATTCATATTTGTAATAAGAGATACATTTGGTACAAACGGTTCCTCAGGGTTCATTGAGATATGAGAATGGAGTCCCACTACGTTGAAATTTAAAAAAATATTTTTTCAACCATCCGCTAAACTATGCGTTATACATTCAACTGCGTAGAAATTCTTTTACGTTTGTTACAACGCTATAATATTTGTTAAGCGATTAGAGCTCGGACGGCTACCAAGAGGCGCAGGTTCGAATTTCACTGCGTTCAAGTTTTTTAAACGATATTTCAAAAATGTTAGTGTCGAATGACACTTTAAACGCAACCTCGAAAGATAGCCACGTCCAATCGTCCAGGGAAACCTGCGAGCTCCTGCTGGAGGCGGAGGCCGACCTGGAGGCGTGCGACGCGGCGGGCCGCACGGCGCTGTGGGCCGCCGCCGCCGCCGGGCACGCCGCGCCCGCGCGCCTGCTGCTGTTCTGGGGCGCCTGCGTCGACAACATGGACGCCGAGGGCCGCACCGTGCTCAGCGTGGCCGCCGCGCAGGGTGACCTCTTAGAAATATTAAGATAATTTAATTGTAGCAAAAATTCGTTTAATCTAAAATATAGATCTTTAGTTCTATGTAGCTGATTATAATTATATGTAAATAAAATAAATAATAATAAAGAAAATAAAGGTACAGACCCACTCTGTAGCGCAATTATTTTCTAAGAGTTAAATAATATATTGTCAACTATATTATGTTTTATATGTGATCTTGGATTTTCGCGAGTTTTATACATTTTAAATGAGACTTTATCGAACGGATTAATCATGTATATTTCGGTATTCGTAAATACATTTTTGGACACCTGACGTTTCGAACACCTTACAGTAGTCCGTGGTCACTGGTAGTCTACCACGGACTACTGTAAAGTGTTCGAATTGTCAAGTTTCTAAAAATATATTTTCAAATACCCAAAATATACGCGATTGATCCGTTTAAAATAGTTTCATTTAATTATTTTGTTTACATTGTACGAATAACAATGATAATGGAGCAATGTGTCAGCGTTTGACTATAAATGCGACAGGTTGTGGGTTCGATTCCCAACCCGGGGAAGTGATTATATTAAAATTATTTTCAATTCCTCGCACTGCTCTAGTGCCTAATGTCTTTACACTAGGTTTGGTCTACTCTGCTATGCGGGATAAAATATAATATAAATATATGCGTGAAATAATATATATATATATATATATATATATATATATATATATATATATATAAAATATATTATTATTTTTTCTTTTATCTAGGTAACGTGGAAGTAGTACGTCAGTTGCTCGACAGAGGTCTCGATGAACATCACCGAGACAACTCGGGGTGGACTCCGTTACATTATGCCGCCTTTGAAGGTTTGATAGAATTTGTTTTTTTTTCTTTTTGTTTTTTTTTTAGGCACAGATAACCTGACTTTGAGATAATACCTGTCTGTTGATATTTTTTTTCAATTTTTGTTTTGTAAATTTGTCTAACACGATACTTATAAAATTATATAACATTCTAGTTTCTGTTTAAATGTAGTGTTCTTCTGTTTAAATGAAGTGTTCTTCTGTTTAAATGTAGTGTTCTGTCTCAACTAGAATCAAACTTACGACCTTATTTGCAAAAAAGGTGACTTTACACTTTATTTCTTATTGTAAGAAAAATACAATCAGATGTACCACTGCGCCACGATGGTCTCATATCTGACTGTAAACGTGATCGGTTGTGAGTTTGATTCCCAATCGGGGGAATGATTAAATTTTAAAAATTGGTTGTCATTTCTCTTATTATCGTTCTTGACACTAAGTTGTTTCTGACTAACCTGCTATACGGGATAACGCGTGAAGTTATTAGAAAGATAGAAAACCTAGTGTCAAGACACTCCGTTTATTTCATATTATAATCATTCCCCCTCCACAAACAATTGCGTTTACAGACAGACGCTGTCCCACTGAAACATTTATAATGTCATTATTTTTTATTTTTTTTTATCCTAGGCCACATAGAAGTGTGCGAGGCCCTCTTAGAAGCGGGGGCCAAGGTTGACGAAGCGGACAACGATGGTAAAGGGCCCCTTTTACTGGCCGCACAAGAGGGACACACGCGGCTCGTCGAGCTTCTTATAGATCAGTGGGGGGCCCCCGTGGATCAGAGGGCGCATGATGGGAAAACTGCTTTGCGGTGAGTTTTTTATGGGGAAATGTTTTGGGGAAAAAATGGGACTCGAGGTGCCTGTTGGGTACCGTTTAGATACGAAAGGGCCTCTTCGATTGAAAACTTTTTTTATTCTAAATACTATTTTTTTTAGCTTCACACTTTTATTTCGTATAGCCAGATAGAAACCTAGTGTCAAGACACTCCGTACCCACACGGATGTAGAACGCATGGCTTAACGGTCAGAGTGATTGGACGGGGAACAAGAGATACGGGTTCGAACTCTGCCGCTTTCTAAATTATTGTTTTTTTTTCTTTAAAGTATTGTCTCTGTTAAAACAATCATTCTCATAAATAATCTTTGAGTAACAAACATTTTTAAAATCTAATGTATAAGTGTATGTGTAATGTATAAGTCTTATGAGGGTGATTAGAACATATGGCTTAGTCGTTAGACCGCTTAAACGGGAGACGAGAGGGGTGCGAAGTCAAATTCCGATACCTTTAAATTTTTAAACGTTTTATAAATATATTTTTCTGTTTTTATTCTAAGTATGTATATAACACTTTTTAATATAATATACAATGGTAAAAATACAATTTTTAATATAAAGATTTTATGGTTTTTATAATAAAGCCGGTCGTGGCGCATTGGGACAGCATCTGTCTGTAAACGCAAATGGTTGTGAGTTCGGTTCCCACTTGGAGGAATAATTATATTTTAATTATCTCGCTTTGTCTCAAAGCGCAGAGTTCAGTTTTACTAAGGAACACGCAAAGTCTCGAATTTGGCGGAAAGTGAAGTTGGAAGTATCTTGATACTAAATACTTCCTGTCTACTTTGCTCTGCGGCATAAAAGTGTGAAGCTATAAAAAAATAATAATATTATCTTTCGCCAAACGACTATTTTTTAAAAATAATCTTTGAATAGCAGAAATTATTTATATAAAAGTGTCTCTTATTAAATAACGATTAACAAGCTGGATATAGAACGTATGGTTTAGTGGTCAGAGTGTTTGGATAGGGACTAAGACATTATTTTTTTCCTCCCGCATAACAGGGTAGACGGAAAGTACTTAGTGTCAAGACATTCCGTATTCCGCTTTCCATGGAATACGAGACATGAGTGGTGGAACTCAACGCCGCATTTTATCTTACCAGAGTGAAGTAAAAATAATTTTTAATATACTCACTCACCGAGTCTGGATCGCACCCACAAGCGATCGCGATTACAGTCAGAGACTGTCACTAAGATATACAGGTTCAGGTTCGAATCTTATTTGCGAGCAATTTTTCACATGTTTTCTAAAAATGTGTATATATATGTGTGTGTGTGTGTGTGACAGGCTGGCAGCGCTGGAGGGGCAGTTCTCGACAGTGAGCTCGCTGCACGCGCGCGGCGCGGCGGCGGACGCGCTGGACGCGGACCGGCGCAGCACGCTGTACGTGCTGGCGCTCGACAACCGGCTGGCCATGGCGCGCCACCTGCTGGCGTGCGGCGCCGCCGTGCACTGCAGCGACGCGGAGGTGCCCTGCGCCCTTTTGGGTCTTCCGTTATATTATCTGTAGTTCTTGTTTATATATCAAATATTTTAAATAATGTAGACCTCTCAACCCTTGATATATATATACGTTCTCTTGATATATATAAAAACAGACCTAATTTACAGTAAGCTTTTATTTATCCATTTTATCTTATTATTATTTATCTATGTAGTGTAAGCAAGAAGTACCTGGTGTCAAGACACTCCATAATCCATTTTCAGCCTAATTCAAGACATTACCGCTTGAATGGCTGAAATTAACTAAATATATATATTTTTTTAATTTAATTACTCTCCCGAGTGCGAATCAAATCCACAACTGATGGCGCTTACAATCAGACGTTGCACCACTGGGTCACGCTTGTTTTTTATATAATATAATAGATAAACAGAAATGTGAAAGATTTTTCAGAAAGATACATTTACATGGCAGTACTTAACACCGCCTTTTTATTTTTAAATATATATGTATATAACATAATCATACCCCTGAGTGTGTATCGAACCCACAACCAATCACGTTTACTGCGAAAGCCGGTTCCACAACACATGATGGCTGCAAAAATATAGTATGGATTCCTTTTTTTTTGCTAGTTTAGGAGATATTAGCATACCTTTTTGTACAGGGTCGAACTCCACTCCACGTGTCCGCGTGGCAGGGCCACACCGAAATGGTCAATTTGCTTATTAAAGTCGGTAAGTTTTATTATCTATATCAGTTTTTGACATTTGACATTAATAAAACATGTTTTTTTTTATTGTATTTTCTTTTTTTTTAACACCTTTACGTTTTAATCTACTATGTGACGTTCTTATCTAGTGTCTTTGTTTTTTTTTTCAGAATCTAAGTTACTATATTAATAATAATAAATACTTGTCCCACTCACCAGGTGGCGCGGCAGTGGATGGCCGCGACCGCTGCGCTCGCACGGCGCTCCACGCCTGCAGCATGGCGAGGTCGCAGCGCCGCACTCAAAGCTCTGTTGTTGCACGGCGCTTCGCCCTCCGCTGTGTGTACACAGGGGGCTACGCCTTTAGGTGTGTATGGGAGACAGAGTTTACAGTAATCACATAGATAGATTACCTTAATATACGTGATTTCAGTTAAAATCGTTTCTTTATAATTTATAAAAAAGATAATTAACAAAAGATTAATTATTACTATACAATTTAAAGTTCTAAAAAAGTATTAAAACTTTTTAAATGATAGTTTCATTTAAATGGATTAATCGCATATATTTTGGTACTGACAGACGAATGCCACCTCAGTCCCCCTATGACCACGGACTACTGTAAAGTGTTCGAAACGTCAGGTGTTCAAAAATGGTATTTTCGAATACCAAAATATACGCGATTAATCCGGTTAAAATAGTTTCATTTAAAGTGTGTAAACATCGCGAAAATCAAAGATCTTATTATTAAAACTCTTTTTTTTTGAAGACAAAAAAAGGTTATCAACAACTGTCCTACAAAATATTTGTAAATCTAGTATTAAATTATATTCATGTATATTTACGCATTATTCCTTTTAATTTTTGAACGAGATTTTCACTACACAATTTAAAATTAAATATGACAAATTTTCATTGTTTTTTAATGGTTTTTAAAATAAAAGAGGCCATAGTGCCTTGTGGAACAGTGACTGAGTGTAAATGCAATTGATTGTGGATTCGAGTCCCATTTGGGGAATTGTTTATATACTTTAGTATTTTCAAAGTGTTATAACACATTTAGGGTTACAAAACATTTTTGAAAACACGTATAAAAAATTTGAACGCAGCGGAATTTGAACCCGCGCCTGTTGTTGCGCTTCCAAGCGCTCTGACCGCCAAGCCATGCGCTCTACTACCGGCTGCGTCGAAATTCTTATACGTTTGTCACAACTTAACTAAACTTAATTTAGTTAAGTTTAGTTAAGTTGTAACAAACGTATAAAAATTTAGATGCAGCCGGTGGTAGAGCACATGGCTTAGTGGTCAGAACGCTTGGGCGCTTTTCAAGAGGTGCGGGTTCGAATTTCGCTTCTTTCAAACTTTTATACGTTTTTTTTTAAAATGTTTATATTTTAAATTTATAGTGATTTCTCCGCTCTGGTAAGACAAAGCGCAGCGTTGAGTTTCGCCATTTAACACGCAATGTCTTGACACTAGGTTTTCAATAATTGTTGTATGTGTGTATATATATATAATAGGTATAGCAGCTCAAGAGGGCCACGAGGAGTGTGTGCTATGGCTCCTCCAACATGGCGCTGATCCTCTACAAGCTGATCATTGCGGTGAGTTTAGAAGAAAGCTGTTAAAACTCTCCGCTCTATGTTTTATTAGAGTATTCTCAAACTGATTTCATGTTCACTTATTAAATTAAATATTTTTTATTTTATATTATTAGTACTAAAAACTATAATAATGTTTTTATTATAATATCGGTTTTCGAATACCAAAATATACGCGATTAATCCGTTTAAAATAGTTTCATTCAAAATATATAAAATTTTCAAAAGTCAATTGATATTATCACAATAGTGTTAGTATTGCTAACTTAACAAACGAATAAGGTATTAGAAGGAATCAGAGAGAAAGAGAGATTTTCCAAAGTTAGAAAATAAAAAAAAATATAATATATTTCTTGAGGCCGGTCGTGACGCAGTGGGACAGCGTCTGACTGTAACGCGATCGGTTGTGGGTTCGATCCCCACACGGAGGAGTGATTATATTTAAATTATTTTCACTTCTTCGCTCTGGTAAGACAAAGTGCGGCGTTGAGTTCCACCACTCAGCACGCAATGTCTCGAACTCGGTGGAAAGCGAAGTATGAAGTGTCTTGACACTAGGTACTTTCTGTCTACCCTGCTTATACGGGATAAAAGCGTGAAGCTAAAAAAAATAATATTTCTTTGAAATGAATATTGTATGAAATACTATGGAGTGTCTTGATATTTTAATTTTTAACAACGTTGCTTTAATTAATAAATTTTTATTTCTACCAGGACGTACACCAGCCAAAGTGGCGTGGCGGGCGGGGCACGCTAACATATGTCGCCTGTTGGAGAGGTGGGCGGCGCCCTCCGCCCCCACCGACGATAGAGCTGGGCGGACGGGTAATATTCTTTTTTTATGAATTTAATTAGTTAATTTATTAATATTAAAAAAATATATGTTTCATTTATTTTAAAGATGTCTAACAAATGTACACGTGAGGTGGATGTATGACGTCACACTAAAACACGCATATGACGTCACATGTGGGTAGATGACGTTAGATATATATTCATATTCATATGTGCACTTGTGATGTCAACTGTCCACACGTGAAGTCACGTGTACACTTGTGATTTCACGTGTCTATATGTCACGTGACGTGACACCTTTGTATAAACTTGAAAGTATAATTATTAAAGGTTTATTTTCTTAAGATGCATGCGACATTTTTTTTAATGTTTACAATTATAAATAATAATGTGAATAAAGTGACCAGACTCTCTGCTTTTATATTAGACAAGTAAAAAAAATATTTTAAGTATGTTGTCTTTTACGATATTATAAAATGAGTGTTATTTAATTTTTTTATCTATATATTTTTCCCCTAGGCTCACCGGACTACAAAAGGCGGAGTGTCCACAGTTCAAATTCAACCAAGTCATCTTCGAACATGACAGGCGGTTCGAATAGATCACACGAACATACTGAGGAAGTGCAAGAGAAGGTAATTTTCGAACACTTTACAGTGATCCGTGGTCACAGGTTCAACTCGCGACCACTGTGTTCAGTCTACCTGTGACCACGAATCTAATTCGAACACTCCAATATACGCGATTAATTCACTTAAAATAAAATTTAAAAGGCATTTTTATACGTGTTTTTCTTAAGGTTACAAGAAATAAGGAATAGTTAGTGAGAACTTAGTGTCAAGACACTCCGTTATCAGATTTCTCCTCTTTGTCCTGCCAGAGTTTTAAATATTGTAAGTTTTAGTCCCGCTTACAGTAATGAATATTACACAAAGCGTGGCGTTGAGTTACGCCACCACGATATATTTCTAAATCAGATAGAAAGTATAGAACAGAGTGTCTTTACACTGCCTTCTCACTGACTAAACCTGTTATATGGGTAACATGTTGTTACAACTTTTTGTTTATTTTTTTTTTTATATAATTCACAGGCAAACCGGGCAAATCTCTCCCTCTCTTTCGTGCAACAAGTGGCGAGATGTGGTCGGACGCGAAGAGAGGAGAGTGAGCCGATACCGGAGCACCGTGTTGTTGAACAGGACTCTAAACTGAGGTATTTTTACTATTCAGGAATTACCTCTTAAAGGGGTTTTTTTTAGCTTCACCCTTTTATCCCGTATAGAAGGATGGATAGTGTCCTAGTGTCAAGAAACTCCGTACTCCGTGTTCGGGTAAATTCCGAGACATTGCGAGCTGATTAGACACATCGCCTTACCAGAACGAGGAAATGAAAATAATTTAAATAATTATTTTCATTTGGGGGGGAATGATTATTCCCCCCAATGGAAATCGAACTCACAACTAATCACGTTTACAATCAGTCACTGTTCCATTGAGCCAGGGCTGGCTTTAAAAATTGGATATTTCAATACATATAATAATGTAAATGAAAATTTTAAACGCTCTATTAGTGAACTCTATTCCTGCTTCTTGCGGCGTTGAGTTCCGATTTTCTACTCAACACTAGTTACTCTAAACGCAATGAAATCTCAATTATTCTACATAATTGAACTCGTAAACAATTATTACATTACCAACAGAAGTTACGCAGCGAACGAGCGAGATGGAGAGCTGCGGGGGTACGCGCGGGAGCGGGACAGGCGACGCGAACAACGGCACGGCGCCACGAGCCCCTTGTATGCCTCTCCTCCGAGGAGTCCCAGTGAACCGAGGAGCCCCTCGCCTTTGCCTGGTGAGGGAGAGAGATTGATAGTTTCTCCGTCTGTAGAAGAGATGAATCTAGCGTGTGTGTGTGAGATATAGATGGATCATTTTATTTATATATATTTTTAGCTTTACGCTTCGCAAGTACCTGGTATCAAGACATTCCGTACACTGCTTTGCGAAGCATTACGTATTGAATGGCGAAACTCAACGCCGCGCTTTGTCTTAACAAAGCGAGGAAACGAGAGTAATTTATATGTAATCATTCCCTTTAATAGAATCGAATCGAACCCACAACTAATCGCGTAATATTCGATGCTATTGTCATTATTTTTTTTTTTTTTAATATTTTTATCAACCACAGGCTCTCAACCGCCGAGTCTAACAAACGTTCAACCGTTGGTGACAGACACACATTTCAACCGAGATACACACATGCGCATTATATTGGGTCGAGGGAACAAACCAGCCAATGAGAGACAAGAGAGGTGGGCACTATTTTTTTTTTAATATAATCTGTGGTTTTTGTTATTAAAGATTGTTTTTTTTTTAATTTATAAATGATTTGTATGATTTTTTTTGTAGTTAAATCTTTTTAAACGGGAATCAAACTGTTTCGAATATGGTTTTTTTATTTATTTATAATGGTTTAGATGTTATTGTTTTTGTTTGTTTATTCTCTATTTTCCTTTGCAACGATTAATGAGTCTTCCAACTGACTGTATATTTTATAGTGATTTTTAATGAAATATTTTTTTAAAGATATTTTGCATATTGAATGGTGAACTGTTGAACGCATAGCTTAGAGACAGAGCGCTTGGACGGTATCCAAGATCTGTGGGTTCGAATCTCGCTGCTTTCACATTTTTATATGTTTTTACATAATATTTTCTAATCCTAAGTGTGGAATAACATTGTAAAAATGGTCAAAAATTTTGAAGACAATTTCGTTTTGAATTTTTTTTTATTATATTATATTTATTGCACAACAGATTATCTTTTTTCTTTATTGTTATTTATTTTTCATTCGCATATTATAATCGGCTACTTAGAACTAAGATCTTATATTTAAGCGAATTTTTTCACACGAATTTGCTTAAATATAAATAATATATATTGTACATAACATATATATATATATATTTATATATGTATATATATATATATATATATATATATATATATATATATATATATATATTTCGTTTTGTATTTAAAAGAAAAAAATATATATTTCATCTCTATCTCGTGCTTTCTTAAAGATTGTTTTGCATTAAGAAAAACAATACTACATTCTAACGTTTTTACTTCATAATATATTATATTGTGATTATTAATAATTATTAAAAAAAACATAATTTTAACAATAATTAATAATTTTAATGTTGGTTTAGAAATATTACTTTATTGAATTAATATAACTTTTGTATTTGATATAAAAGCAACTGTTGAGTTTCTTCGACTTTTTTTAGCTGAAAAGATTTTATCGGTGTTAGGTTTATGTTCGTTCGTAAGGGTACTCAGAGAGAACCTAGTGTCGAGACACTCCGTTGACTGCTTATATATTAAATAAGTGTATCAAATAAATAGGAGAGTTGTACCAGGCTCGCATGAAACTGGAAGAGCTCCCTCTCTGTAGTGTCTTTATACTACATATATAAGCAGCATCCCGCGCAGCAGAGAGAATCTAGTGTCAAGACACTCCGTTTTCTGCATCTGCTAATTATTTAACTCAACACTAGCGAGGAAATATATTTTTTTTTAAATATAATTATTTCCTCCAGTGGCATTCAAAGCCACAAGACGCGACCTCTTAAATTCTTCTATTAAAAAAATTTGCTCTCTTTATTTTAATCTTATTTAAATTTAACTTAGTACTATGAGTATATTAGATTTTATTTTTAATTATTTAATTGTTTTAACTTGGGTGCATGTACTGCATTTTGGTATTTTGAATATTTTTTTTTAAATAACATGTGGGTATATATATGTTTGTGGCTATAAAAAAGGGGTATCCCGAAATATTATATATATATTTAATATATTTCCGGTAAATGAGTGACAAGACACTCCGTTTTCCGCATTTTGCCTGAAATAATGGAGCTTTTTCTAGTATCAAAAAATATTATATTATATAAATATTATCATAGTAATTAAGATGTATGTTTTTTTATATATATATTTTTTATTTCAAATATTTATTTATTTTTTACGTTATAAATATAATAGCGAGGTGATTTTGGCGACGAGGTTAGCGTACAACAGGATTGTGGGCAGTTTGGGGAGAGCGAGAGGGAGGATATTTAAGAAAACGTGAGTGAAAAGGACAGATAGATATACTCGACTGATCGGGTTACTGTGGTTTTGAAATCAGCCTTTTTTTTGTAAATATTCATTTAAAATTAATTAAATATGAAAAATAATGAAAATATATAAAATTTATTAATAAAATAATTAATAAATAGAAAAAAATATTTTACAATAAAATTAAAAAAAAACTTGTATAAACTTGAACGCAGATTGGAACCCGCGCCTCTTTGAAACCGTCCAATCATTCAGACCGCTAAACCATGCGTTTTGTCACGTATAACCTTGAGGCATGGCTTGGCGGTGTGAGGGGTTCGAATCCAGCTACGTTCAAATTTTTATATGTTATTCAAAATTCTTTTTTAAATGTTTTTTTTAATACTTTATATAAAAATAATAAATATGATTAAATATAAAAAAAAAGATTTGTTATTTAATTAACCGCAGTAATTCAGATATAGTCGAGGTTTTCAGGCAAGGATTGGCTCGCTGGTCTGCTGTTACTAAGTTCATGTCATTTTTTACCGTTCTTTCATTCGTTCATTTATCCATTCATTCATTCTTTATAGTTTTAAAATTGTTTTCAAAATATTTGTATGTGAGATCTTATGTTTGTATGATAATATTTTATTATTTTTAAAGTGTTATTCCACACTTATGATTAGAAAACATTTTTGCAAAAAATGTATAAAAAATTCAAGTTTTTATCTAATCCTAAGTGTGGAATAACACTTTAAAAATAGTTAAATGTTAAAATAAAATAGCAATCTCTCTTGTTAAACGGTTTGTAAAAATCTCTCTACAGAGATGCTAACAACATAAATAAGTTGTAACAAAACGTATAAGAATTTCGACGCAGCTGGTAGTAGAACGCATGGCTTAGCGGTCCGAGCGCTTGGACGGTATCCAAGAGGCGCGGGTTCGAATCCCGTTGCGTTTAAATTTTTATACGTTTATCCAAAAACGTTTGTATGTTTATATAGTTTTATTAAATCTATTGGGTTTTAAGTAATTACATTTATTTGAGGTCTTTGATACGTGTATGTCAAACATTTAATATTATATTTAAAAGTACCTAATGTCAAGACACTCCGTACTTCGCTTTCCACCGAATTCGAGACACTGCGTGTTGAGAGGTAGAACTCGACGCCGCGCTTCGTCTTACTAGAGTGAGGAAGTGAAAATAATTAAAATACAATCTACTTTCTCGAGTGGGAATCGAACCCACAACCTATTGCGTTTACAGTCAGATGATATCCCACTGCGCCACGACCGGCCTCAATATACTATATTTAATTATTTATTGTATTATATTAAAACTTTAACTACGCAAATTGTATATTAAAAAATGTGTCAAACGATACCCTGAACGGCAAAGGTAGTCAGAGAGAACCTAGTGTCAAGACACTTCGTTTTCCGCTTTTCGTATGCATTCGAGACATTGTGTGTTAAACGGTGGAACTCAACTCCGCGCTTTTAATGTTATTAAAATTCATTATAACGACCATATTTGATTTAAAATATATATTTTTAATTTAATATCTGTATATAATATTTAACATTCATCTAACCATTCATGTGTTCATACATCAGTTTAGTTACAGTGATCTGTTATAATTAACTTGAGAATTGCTTTGCTTATTGCTAAAAAAAGGTTTAATTTGCTTTGGGAACGTTGTAACTAACATTTTTTTTTAAATAACATATTAATATTATATATTTTATTAATTAAATTAATTAATTTTTATTTGGATGTCGGGTTTATATATATATATATATATATATATATTTATATATATATATATATATATATATATATATGTCAGTCAGGTAGTCTTAGAAATATTTGGTGAAAAAAATGTAACGGAAAATATTTATATTAATTTATATTATAGCTTATATTGACACTGTTATCTTAAGACGAGCTGTGCCCGCGACTTGGTCCGCGTGGAATTTAACATTTCTCCATCAAGTAATTCTTACTTACTTATTACATCAGCTATCTGCTAGTGAGAGTCCCAGCAAAATCGATCCAGCCGTTTCAGATATAAGCCTGAACAAACATAGACTGACAAAAAATGCAAAATATGTTGTTTTGGCAAATATATATATATATATATATATATATATATATAGTAAAAAGCGTTTTTTTAATATTACAACCAGACGCTTTAATTGTATTTATTTGTATAAATAATGTCAATTAAAAAGTATTTTATACTTTTTATTTTTATTGAAATATCGATAATGTTGTAGTTACAGTATTTTGTTATCAAAGTGTTATATATAGGGTGTTCTGAAATATTTAATTATTCCTATATAGTGGGTATTATAATATATATTATTTTTTTTATATATTAGATATATGCACGTTTATATGTTTCTATGTATGTTAATTTTTGTGTGTTTGTTCGCAGTAAAAACAAGAGGAACGGTATTGTAACAAACCCTGCAATGCGTCTAGTGGCCAACGTCAGGAATGGTCTCGGTGAGTTTCTTTTTTTGATAATTATTTTTATATTTCATCCATAAAGCTACCGTGTCTTGTGGAAGTGTAAACTCGATTGTTCGTGTGTTCGATTCCCACTCGAGAAATTGATTGTATTTAATATTTATTTCCATTACTCTGCTCTGGTAAGACAGAGCGTGGCCTAGAGTTTGCGACACAGTATGCAATGTCTCGTATTCGTTGAAAAACGGAGTACGGAGTGTCTTGACACTAGGTACTTTCGGTTTACCCTGCTATATGGGATACGAGCGTGAAGTTAAAATAAAGTCAGAACACCATTTATCAAATTAACTACCACATATGTTCGAATATTCGCGGCTAATTTTATAGAAATTTTAATTAAATATGGAGTTAACAGGTTTATTCTCTATACTTCTCTAAGATCTACGACATCTCTTCTAGTGATCTGATAATATTTTTTACATCTATTTTATTTATTAGATAATGCAGCAGCTAACATTCGTCGTACTGGCGTCGCGTTGGCGGCGAGTGCCAGTTCAAATCCGGCTGTCAAAACTAACGCTTTCCAATGGAGGAAAGAGACGCCACTATAACTTGAAAAGAACATATGCGAACAAAACTGTTGAAGTCAGAAAGAGAGGGGTATATGAAAAAGAAATACGTATAACACGAATTGTAATCTTACTTCTAGCTAGTTCTTCTAGACAAAGAAGAATGTATAGATTTTTTTCATATGTAAGAAAGAGATAGATAGCTATGATTTGAAATGCTAGTGCTTTTGGCTTTACCGCTTAAAAGTAACGTATTTTCATCTGAAATCAGCCTTATTTGTTTTTTTGTATGAATTGGGACATTGACGATAATAATTTTAAAAAAATTAGATATATATGGCGCCGTCATAGCTTACTTATACAATACTTGATTCGTTAAGTATAGTAGGTTCAAATTTGATTCGGATTATTTTAATGTAGAGAAATTTGTCACTTAATATTTAGTGTCTAAAATTGAAATATGAATCGAATCTTTACGACTTTTCTCTAAACATCTCTTCGTGTGAACTTACAAAGATAATATAAGTTATATTAAAATATATAAAAGAATAGAAGACAAAAGAATAGAACAGCAAGAAGAAGAATATGTTTTCTAACAAGTAAATAGTAGTTTATTTATTTACTCTTAAAATAAATAATCGAGTCATGTCAAAGTCTCAATTCATATGAAAAGTTTGCAATAATATGTTTAAAAAAAATATAACTTAATATATATGAAGTTAACGGTAAAGAGGTCTAAATAAAAATTCATACATTTAGATAAACGCCAAAAAATTATTAAAAGCATTTTTTTTTAATTATTCTATGAAAAAAAAAACAGAAATAGTACATTTTTCCCTTTTCAGCCCAAAATAGTCAATTCTAGTTTTAATAAATTACAGCCATGTTCTTAATCTATTCTCAATTATATATATATATATATATATATATATATATATATATATATATATATATTTCAATTCAATTATTTTTACGTTGAAATAATACTTTCTTTTTGTTCTTTTAGGATTATTTTATACTTTAAAAAAATATTCCTTACAGTTTAGTGTCATTTATTGTCGTTTTTGAGTTGGGCCTCTTTATTGCTGACTTATTGATTGCAAAGTGTGACGTGTAATTCAATTTATAAAATATATCATAAAATGCTTATTGAAAGTATAGAAAAAACTATAGTTTTTTTTTCTTCTTATAAACAGTATGAAAACACCGTGAAGTGTGTTACAATGGAACTGTAATATGACGTACGATTATGGGTTATTTAAAGACGATAATTGTTTATGTGCGAATGGTTAAGTGCTGAAGGTCATCGTGACCTCTGACAGTGTCTCGTATTTAAATTGTTTTCATTTCTCCACCCTGGTGAGAGAACGCGCGGCGTTGAACTCCGCCAACTAGCGTAAAATGCTTTATTTCATACAGATATTTAATCATTCGTAAATGAATAGATTTATATGAAAAAAATTAAGATTAAATAATTAGAACACGCTGTATGTATGCAGGTGTCGGTATAAAAGGTCTAACCAGGATTTTACTATTTTCTTCAATCAAGTGATATATTGAAGAAAAGTCTTTATATTATTTACAAGTGAAATAACTTTCTCCGCTTGATGAGACAAAATGCGGAGTTGAGTTCCGCCAACACGCAATGTCTCAAACTAGTCACCTAGTTTGGTTTTCCCTAAAATAATGAGAAGGAATTCATTACTAAATTCAAATTATCAGTTAGACCATTCTACTGAACATCTAACGACCTAAAAAAAAAATTGAAAAAACGACATACATATTCACCATATGTACCTAAAAACTAATTTCCTAAATAAATAAGTAATTTAGAACAGAAAAAAAAATAACAAAAAAAAAGTCATCACTCGCCTTCAAATTCTACAGTATTTTTAGAATTGTATAATCTTTTTAATTAGATAAATAGACGAATAGACAACATTATGAAAAAAATATATATTTTACTATCGAATCATTGTGTAATATTGGCGGTTGTTATGCGTAGAGTAAAGGAGCCAGGTATGGAGTCCCGCTGAAGGACTCCTTTTTGATTGGGGCTCCCTTAGGCTAGGCCCGAGTTCCCCCTACAGGAAAAGAGTGTTTAATAAGTAATAAAAGGGGGAAGACATGAAGGAAAGAGACAAATATATAAGCTTCCATATGCTTTCTCTTTTTCTCCGTGTCTATATATTTGAGTCAGGCTCGTCTACTCTATGTGTAATATTCTATGTACGTATATTGAGCGTGAATAGCTTCTTTATAAAATATTTAAAAAAAAAATATGATTAAGGCTTTAAGGCTTGAATTCCTCGTTATATATAGATTTTTAATTTATTTTAATGATTTGAGTATTGTTTTTCTTACTTTTTAAATAGATTTTTTTTTACTTAAACAAACTTTTCACATTTCATTTGTTTATATAAAATTCATTTATAAATATTAAATGTAATCTCTCGGTTTTGTTGATTATTCACGTTCAATACTTTAGTTTAGTTTTATAATCATGATAAACTGGGATTTGTGGTTTTTTTTTTATATATAAAAGTCGAAATTGATTTTTTTATAATAATGATTTTTTTTTTAAATTAAGTAAGAATTTTTTTTTGATTTTCAATCGCTATTTTTTTAAATATAAAAAAAACCACAAATCCATTCTAATTTAGCGCTAAAAAGACTACAAAATACATATATACAATGTTGCCAACATAAAAACCCTACTAAAATATAAAATTCCATGTTAATTAATTGAACAGTATTATGTAACGACATTTCAAATTTGCATTTTTTTTAATACAATTGTTTTTCCAATTATTGAACAAAAACGAACACCCTATGTAATGTAGTTTGGTAATTATTTTGATCTCAATTTGAACAAAGTTAACTAACATAGTCTTTTTTTTATAATTTGTATATATATATATATTCTCCTAGTCCAGACGAGCAGGTGCCTATCTGAAATGCTATATTTATAATCTTGAAATTGAAGGTCTAAGCAAAAGGGTATAACCAAAAAATGTCATTATAAGTTATATCACAAAATAATCTTTGCTTATCTCAACATATATACCATTTATAAATAAAAATAAAATATTTTGGTTATACCACTCTTGTACACGCCTTTGTATATATAGGGTGGTTCTATGCGATTTTTTTATTATAAAAATCAAGTTATAAATGTGACGTACAAGGAAAAAAATGATTTAAACTTTTTTTTTTTATTTTCAAGTGTGTTTTTTTTTAAATCGCATAGTTACTTCTCAAAAATGTAGATGTTTTATTAAATTTAGTGATTTATAATAATAAAGATATGGAAACACCAATGTGTGCGTGTGCTAGCTGTTTATTTTAGTTGTTGTAAGAGAAAATGTATATTTTTTTAATTTTTTTTTATTTGACCGAAAAATATCATTTTTTTCTTTTTTTTTTTTTTAGACAAGTACAACGACAGTGACAATTCCTTTGTCGGCTTTTCAAAATCTTTTCACGTCTTTACAGAGGTAAAAAGGTGGAAAGGTTACTTTTGCTTGCCAAAATATTTAAAAAAATATATATATGTATATTGTTCTATTATAGCTATTCAATTATAATCCATAGACAATAGGTGCTGTATTTTTTTTTTAATTTAATGTTTTTTTATGTTATTCTGTACAAATTTAGTTTTTTTTTTGGTTTCGAGTAGGCTTAAAATATGATATGTAATACGTAATTGATATAAGAGAAGGAGTAAGAGGAGAAAGAGTCATGTATTGTATTTTTTTAATGACGTCATTTTAGTGTTTATTTTGAATTTAGAATATAAATATTATAAAAGAGAGAAGAGGATTTGTGATTGTTCTTTCCGTATACATCACTAGGGATTATGTAAATGTGGCCCAATTTTTTTTTTTTGTAATGCAAAAGTTGGGCGTGTCAACTTGTTTTTTTTATTGGAATTGTGTGTCATATTTTGAGGCTATTATACACTATTCTTAATTTACTTAATAATTATCACTAATTATAACTTTATCTAGATGTTTTCTCAAAAAGAATGAATAAATAATTTTTTTTTTTTTACAATTACAGTGATAATTATCTAGTAAATATTATTTCTATATTAATTTAAGATCAAACTTGACATCTATTTGCAATATTGTTTTTTTTTTAATATTGACAAATATATATTTGCTTGTAATAAATGATTTTGAATGAGAATATTTGATTTAAATTATTTTCAAAGGAAATGGTTAAGTGTGAACACCATTTATAATCTTTTATTCTTATAAACAAGAGCGAAGTCATTGTGAATGGGCGACTAACAAAATTCTACTAAAATTTAGTAGCAAATGGTAGTTTTTAGTAGTAATTCTCCTTTGAAAACATATATTGGTAGATTATGACGCTTATATCGGTATAAGAGATAGCAGGTATTTATTTATTTATCAATTACGGTTTAGTTTTGTATTCGCGTGCGAGTGATATCGGTATGAACTATTTAGTAGACGTGAAATGTTATGAAGGAATATATTGAAATATATATATAATTTCTCTTATATATTTGTTTTATTTTTCCTTGATAAATTTTTAGTGAATTTTTCTTTTGAATGAATGAAATTTGAATTTTTTTTTATGATGTTTGGTTTTGGGTTCAATTTCCATCTGGCATTGATGTTATTTAAATTATTTATTTTTGTTTACTTTGAAAAGACAATACGTAGCGTTAAGCTCCGCCACAGAACAAGCAATGTCATAAATTTAGGTTCAATTTTTTTCTGTGCAATGTGAGAAGCATATAACTGCTCTTCTTTTTCTCCAGCTCTCCAGCTCTAAAACATTGGCCGAAGAACTCTCCTTGTTTAGAGAAGTCGACCGTTAGACTTGCACTGCTACCCTACTGCAGTACTGCACCGTCTCATTATTGTAGAAATTAAGTAAAAAACAATATGTATGTAATAGTAAGCATATGTACGCCGTGTAGAGTGACTGGACACACGGGCTCTAGAAAAAAAATATTTTTGTGAAAAAAACTTATAAAAATTATACGTTTTTTCAAAAATGTTTTCTAATCCTAAGTGTGGAATAACTTTAATAATAGTAAAATAGTTAAAATAAAAAAGCAATCTCTCTTGTTAAACGATTATTTCTTAATTATCTTTGAGTAGGAGAAATTAGTAAAAATCTCTCTACAGAGATGTTAACAACAAATAACGTAACTCAACGTATAATAATTTCGACGCAGCCGGTAGTAGAACGCATGGCATAGCGGTCACGCTTGGACGGTTTCCAAGGGCAAGGCGCAGGTTTGAATCTCGTTGCTTACAAATCTTTATACGAATCTTTCAATAATATTTTCTAATCCCAACTGAGGAATAACACTTTAAAAATAGTAAACATTTAAATATATTTTTAAATTTATATGTATTAGAAATATCAGCTTCATCTTGACAACTTAGTGTCAAGACACTCCGTTCTTCACTTATTTCAGACATAGCGTTTTAAATAATATTGATATTAAAAGTGAAAGACGGAACGGACAACCCCGTTAATACGATTTAAAATAAAATATGTGTATGTACGCGTAAAAAGAAAAACTTCTTTGTGATATTGTTTCTAGAAAAATGTTGCAATATTTACAACTTCACAGGAAATGGTTAAATATGAATATGCTATATTAGATAGAGTTTATGTATTCAATTAACAACCGTTTACAATATTTTTTCATATAAATACACAAATCAGCTAAAGTTAAAAATAATATTATTGTGTGTTGTAACGTTTATCTGCCTTCATTAAGTATATATAAATATTATAAATATAAAATCTTCTAAATATAAAAAGAGAGTTTTTGCAAATAATTTATACATATGATGATTTATTTAGTGGATTTATTTTTTATACATTTAATATTTTATTTACTTTATAATAAACAAAAAGGAGCCTTAAAGTAGAAGAAATGTTTTATAAAGGAGGTTCTTAAGTTGTTAGGTATTTCACAGACCACGTGACTACGGCGCTTGGAAAGAACTTTTGGATCGAAGGTTAATAGAGAGTGCTGTTTGAGGATAACATTAAGTAAATCCAACTTCCTAATACTTAAAACATCACATATTTTATAAAGTTCAAAAGTAAAGAACAAACGTGGTCTTTAGACCACTTTTTTTTTTTTTTTTCTGTCCTTGAGTTAAATGCTGTTGACCTTAATGGTCTTTACAGCGACACCGGGAGGGGGAGGGAAGAGGGTACTCTAGCCCTGCGAAGTATTAGCAAGCACTGACGTCTCTGCTTGAGAGGAAGCCGACGACCGCAAGGGCGCCCGCTGCGGGGCTCGAACCTCGGCTTGCGGTCGGCGAGCGGGCGGGTGTTTAGACCACGATTTATACCGAGACTTACCGATACTTTTAGAATAGAGCGTTGCGCAATCTCAAGAATATTTATAGTGGATTTTGCAGCTCCTCCCCAAGTTGTTATACAATAGCTTAGGACAGATTGACAAAGGGCGTAGTAAATGTGTTTCATAAGTGTATAACCGAAGACATGTCTCAGGCATTTGAAAATAAACATTAGCCTGCGGAAGCGGAAATCTAATTTTTTCTAACAAAATTTATAACTTTGCTCTTTGTGGTATTTACTTACCTCAATTAAATCAAATGTATTGGAAAAATTTATGAATAACTGGAATCGTATTGCCGAATTCCATATAGTACTTGTATAGTAGGCGATTTTAATCTGGGATGTATTGATTGGACTATGGACAGTGATTCCCAAAATTGTTCTAACCTAGGTAACTGTGCCTCATCCTTGCCTGACTCATAGATTGTGTAAACTTAAACGAAATAATAATGTGAAAAATGCAATGAATCGTATCTTAGATCTCTTTTTTACAAATATTCAAAATTTGTTTTGTATCTTCTTCCCTTGTTAATATTGATAAGCTTCATTATCCCATAATGGGTAAATTCCAAGACTTCAATATTAAAATGCTAAAAAGTAACTTAAATAACTCTAGACACAACTTCTTTAAGTAGAACTATGACGGTCGACGAAAGAGCTTAGAAGTTTTACGAAATGTTAAATTCAAACAAAAAATTATAAATATCCAATTTGGATTGGGTACAAACTTGAGCGTTTGATACGTGAGCGTAATAAATTTGATCTTCGCTATAAAAAATATAGTAATCCTATGGATAGGATTGCTTTGGATTTATTAAATGAGGATTGTGAAATTTTAGCGAGCGAAAACTACTCTAACTATATTCATAAAGTCGAAAATAATGTTGCTCTAAAGCCAAAATGTTTTTGGTCCTTTATAAAAATAAGCGTCTAAAAAGTATTTCATATCCTAACGAAATGACTGACGGAATAACCAAAGCAACTGGAGGTCAAGGCATCAGTAACTTATTTGCAAAATATTTTTCTCATATATTTACAAACCATCTAAAAATGTAACTGGCCAAATCTGTCAAGACTCACAAATAGATGCATCTAATACACTTAGCACTATAGGAATCACCAAACAAGAAATAATTAAAAAACTTTAAAATCTAAACTGTAGTAAAGGTCCAGGTTCAGATAAAATGCCACCACAGTTTATTAGTAAGTGTGCGGAAAATTTGTGTAATCCACTATTAATGATTTATAAAAAATCTCTACTAGATGGCATATTTCCAACATAATGGAAAATAGCCAAAGTAGTTCCCGTATATCAAAGTAATGATAAATATAATGTTTTAAATTATCGACCAATATCGTTGTTTCCTACTTTCTTTTGCTAAGGTTTTTGAAAGACCCTTACTTCCTCAAATGATGACACACTTCATCAGTGATGCTCAGCATGGATTTACTAAATCAAGATCTACTTGTACTGTTTTAGTTGAGTTCACAGAAATTTTACATCGATCTATTGATGCCGGTTTCCAAACTGAGGCTATTTATAATGACTTCAGCAAAGCATTTGACCTGGTACCTCATGATATTTTGATTCAAAAACTTTATGGATATGGCTATGTGGGACGTCTTCTGCAGTGGCTTAAATCATACACTGAAAACCGACTATGTCGTAACTTCAGGTTATCAATCATCGTTCCACGCAATCTCAACTAGTGGTCCTAGATGAGAGTCTAGGATCTTTTTTATTTAACGTCTTCATTAACGACTTACCGGCAAAATTTTCTCATTGTATGCCGCTCATATTCACTGAAGACTTAAAGTTTATGAAAGTTATTCACACTCCAGTGGATGTAGTACTACTGCAGAATGATTTGAATGGGTTGGTAAAATGGTGCACAGAAAATGGCGTGCACTGAACGTGGAAAAATGCTTTCATGTAACGTATACTAGAAAATTAAAGATGATTGAATTCGTCTTTTTCGCCAACGGAGTGCCTCTAAAATAAGTGGACTCAATTAAAGACCTTAGTATTATTTTTGATTCAAAATGAACATTTGAGTATCATATATCCGAGGTTATTAAAAAAGCTACACGTTTACTTGGAATTATATTGAGGAATTCATCTGAATCACCTGAATAGGAGTATATTTTACCATTTGCCATTTCCAGGAATGTTAATTCATTTATATAAATTAAAGATAGAGTTGGACCTGAACACTTCCTTGTGGTACTCCATAAGAAACTGAGTTCACCACTAGTATAATAATCAACTTTAAAAATCTTGGTATCTATCTGAAAGGAAGTCTTGGAATAGTTTTAGCTGATTACCTCTCATTCCTAAGCATTCAAGTTTATCCATTAATATGGAGGTCGAAATGGTATCAAAAGCTTTAGCTTTGATACCATTTCTTGCTTTAGCCAAGAAAAGGGTCAGGCATTTTTTGCCCTAGTCTAAGTTGGAACTAATATGGTTTGTGAGACTAAGTACGCATTGTTCTGTTGATCTTATGATACGAAAACCATACTGATTGTCTGCTAGAATTTTTATTATGATATTTCAGTCTATTCTCAGTCTGGAATTGATATTTTTTTCTAATAACTTTGATAAAAATGAAAGTATTGAGATAGGTCGATAATTATTTTCATCATTCTTGACTTCATTTTTATGTTACGATAAGTAAATAGTTTTTTTTAATAATTTCGGAATTATATATATATATATATATATATATATATATATATATATATATATATATATATATATATATATATATAATTTCCTATTTTCTTTTAAACATGAATTGCTGATACCATCACATCCCGATGTGCAGATAATTTTTAAAGTCTGGATTAGGTAATTAACTTCATTTTCGTCAGTATCTTCTAAGACGAACGAGAAAGTTGAGGAGACGCACAATACCAATGAGAGTTGCAGTACAAGTGTTGTTTCGAGATTTTATTCAATAAGTTTCTGGTAATGTTGATTAAATATTCAATTACAAGTGTTAAAAGTTTCTTTGGATAATTAAGTTCTTTGTTATAGTACATTACACTTTTAATAGCCTGCCAAAGATTTTTGATTTAGATTTTTGAAGATTTTTGTTATCTTTTTTGGCGCTGTCGATATTACTTTTCTCATAATTTCTCTTACACTTTTTCAAAATTGAGTTACAGAAGGTTCTATATCTTTTATACGTTAATTTCAGAATATCATTATTTGGTGCTTGCCTACATTTTTACTAAAGCTTATCTAGAGATAAGCTTTTTAACACAGCGTAGTAAACCTGGAGTCACCTAGGGTTTTAAGATTGTGTTGTTACTGATGGCGTCCTACAGGGATTTAATTAAATAGTTTAAAGGTGTTTCAGGATCTTTGAACATACAAACCTTCTTAGTATTTATTTTAGATATATCTGCCTTTATTTTTATTGTATCGATTATTTTTTTGAAGAAATAGCATAACTACGCCACGGTTTCAGATCTAAACTAGTTAGCACAGTGTAATGATCAGTTACAGTAGTCCGGACAACAAACGTTAAAGACGGAAGGATTGTTATCATATGTACATGTGATGATGATCAATGATGATTAATTCGTGATTCTGAAACAGGTCAGGTGACAAGAGTGTGGGCATCCAGTATACCATGTGTTGCTACTAGATTCAAATAACTTTCACTTTGCGACTTAACTCGTTAATTGTGATATTTTTATCTCCTATAAGAATAATATTACTAAAATTAGTGTATTTCTGTAGTAGTTTGTCAAGCGATGTAAGAAATGCATCAATAATACGGAGATCGATATAAATCAATGATCACATTTTGGCAATCCAAAACTCCCACTAGACAGGTTGTATCTTCAAAATCTGCCTTTTCTATAGTTATATTTAATGTTTTCCTAAAATACATATCGACACCATCATTTTGATTATTTTTGCATGTTGCTTTATAGAAGTAATTATTGATAGAAGGAATAACGTTAGTCCTGTATAGCCAGCATTCCATGAGGACCAGTACATCGCATTCCACTTTCAGTCTTGAGAGCAGGACTTTGAAATCTGTTATGTTGCTGTTTATGCTGCGAATGTTTTGCGTTAAGAGTAGTAGTTTAGAGGATTTCGGCAATAGATCCTGATAAGTATGATTACTTCCATAGATGTAGAGACAGCAACATCATCGAGCGGTTTCGGTAAATCTTTTAGATTATCGAATAGTGTATAATAGTTCGACTGTTCAAAGATATGTCTCTGCGAGAGCTGTACCGTAATGTTGCTCAGAATTGAAACAGAAAGGTTTTTGTCTCAACTATAACAACAGGAACCTTTTTTATATATTTTTTTGTTTTGGTATTTAAAGTATATAATATCACAAGAGGCCTAGATTCTAAAGGTGCTATACTGATTTGTACGAAGTAGTAATTGTCAGATTTATATAAAATCAAAATTAAGTATGCAGTATGGATAAAATTGGATGTCAGTGTAAGCTTTTGTATTTGTGTAAAAATTGGGTGAAAATGGATACAGTTTATATGTGTGAGTGTAAGTCTTTGTATGTGTGCAATATTTGGGTAAAAGTGGATACAGTTTATATATCTTAACATGTCAAAACGTTGACAATAAAGAAAAGGATAGAATATAAGTGCAAGTAGCCTTACATAATATGAAACATTCCTCAGACATTCCCTCAAATGATATAATTTGGTATACACAACTAGTCAATCTTCATTCTTTAAATTGTCTAAGTCAACATCACTTCAAATATGGATTTGAAGATCATTAGTGTTCTTTCAGAGATAAATTATGCCTTTTGACGTCCAGCAGAAATTGTACTGTAGTATTTTTAAAATTTCTAGCCAAGTAGTATCTTTGTGTACGTCAGACTTTCCGATATGTATATTGGCTTAGCTGCCACTTCATAGCTTAAATGCTTCGTATTTAGTTTTCCACTCTTGGTCTTACTCTTATTAAAAGCCTTTACTCCTTTCATAACTTTATCTTTTAAAAGTGTGCTGGTAAAATCAACAATAATGGGTTGGGTGTTGTCTTTCGAGTTTTTCTATATACATCTCTAATATAACTAGCATCAATGTTAATATTTGATGTTTTTTGCCAAACCAGTAATTGGACTAAATAGGCTTTCTTTTGTCTCTGCCTGCAATTTTGGTAAATTCCTGATTTCAATGTTAGTAGCTCGTGTTCTACGCTCTAGTGTTCCAATTTTGTCTTCAAGCTGCTTAATAGTTTTTTGTCTTCGTCTTCGATTCTTTCTTTCTCCAGAGAGGAGAACTTGGACTAGAAAAAGTCATATTTTTAACTCATTAGGTCGACGGAGTTTTGGAGGTCCATGAACTTTCTATCAATCTCTTTTGTGAATTCCGAGAACATTTCCTCAATTATGGTCAGCATGTTGGTGACGTCACCGCTGTACTTCCGTTTTTTCATCACAGTAAACAATGACAAAACTGGAGCCGAGTTACAAAATTGCAAAGTGACGTCTGTTCCAGGAGCCAGTAGATTACGAGAGATACAGGAAGTGTCATTTGAGATAGTAGACAGCGGAGTAGCCGGGGGCGTCCCCTTGAGCGGTATAGTTCCAATATTTAGTTAAACGAGAAATGTAGGCCGACCCTGGTAACGGACAAGACTTCGGTCTGTACATGCACTACAACGTTTTGCTATGCACTACGCTTCGAGCTACGCCGTAGTCGATCACCAAGATGTCTGCAGTTGTCTACGTCTACGTCTATGTCTACGTCTACGTCTATGTCTATGTCTATGTTTATGTTTAGGTTTGAGTAGCTTTCTTATCTATAAAAATTATTAAAATTTTACTCTCCTTCTTATTAAAATTTACCCTCTTTCATATATTAAATTATGCATTTTTGTGAGTTTTTTTTTAATAAAAATTAAATTTTACTAAAAGAAATAAGCCTTCAAAAGCTATTGTTTTTGACATTCTTAACATAAAAATAGTATACTTTATTGAAATCCCCTAAATATAAAAAATAACTTGAATTGAAAATAAACAGAGGATCAAAAAGTCGATCGATCTCATTATAACTACGTTACGACGTTAATTAATAGCTTTAAGCTATTGCCTTTCGTATTAGATAATTGCCAGACCCTGGCACCCAAACTCTCCCTCTTCTCCCTAAAATGAAAGCGGTTCTAGAAGAAATTTTACCCCAAGAGGATACTAACACCGTTGATGATGGAGAATCCCTCCCTGAGTCATTAAGCTTCCCGGCCGCCCTTCGAATTCTAGGGAGGGCAAAGTACCGCGCAAGAGACAAGGCAAACGAAGCGTACGCGCCACATCAGCCACTTCCACACTTGATGTGGATTTTTGTAACATTACAACCTCAATGCCGTCCACCACCATCTTAAGACGGCACGGCCGGCCTTATTATTTCTAACGGAGACTCAAATTGCCCAACCAAGCGATAAAGCCTATCTCCTATTGGAAAATTATGCTCTTTTTTTTTAGCCGAGGTATTCCCCGGCTACAAAATAGAGCACAATTTTGTGCGTCACGCTGAGGTAACTGTGTTCGGGAGGACCTGAGTTTCCCTTATCTTGCCAATTTCGAAGGTCAGGACCTGTCTACCATCTGGCTTCGTATTGATACAGATGATCGCGTCCGAATCTACGCATGCTTGTACAGGTCCCATAGTGGTAATGCAGGAACGGATCAACTTTTAGAGAACATATAATCGGCTATTGACGATATGCTGTCCCAGCTACCCTCTGTCGAGGTCGTGATACTTGGCAATTGAGATCTTCTGACCACTGCCTGATACGGAGTATGGTGCCTATTAAAAGTGGTAGTTGCAGAACACCCGCAACCCGTCGCGTTTGGCACTACAAGTCAGCGGATTGGGATGGGATACGTATCTTTTACTCATCTTATCCATGGGGGTCGGTTTGCTTTTCTTTTGATGATCTGAGTGACTGTGCCGCTGCTGTTGCCGACGTGATTCTACAGGGTATGGAACTTTACGTCCTTAGCTCTGTGGTGCCAATGGTGGCAAGTCATGGCCCTAGTTTGGTACGTCTTGCAACTTGCCATTGGTAAGCGCGAAGCATACCAAACCTGGGTTGAGGCACTAGTCACTAAGAATCCAAAGGTGAAATCCTTAAAGAGAAAGTATAGCCGTGTCTCAAGGTTCTTTAAGACGCAAATTGCTAATGCAAAGTCCGACCATATCGCTAAAATCGGTGAGAAGCTCGAGAGATACCCGTCCGGAACACGTCAGTTCTGGGCCCTCTCGAAGGCTGCACTTGGCAATTTCAGCCAGTCTTCGCTTCCACCGTTGCGCACCCAGAATGACACCCTGCTCCACATAACAAAGAGAAAGCCGATCTCCTGAGCGCTCTCTTCGCCTCAAATTCGACTTTGGATGACAGAGGAACCACGCCGCCGACCATTCTGTGATGCCAAAGCTCGATGTCCGACATTAAGTTCAGGCAAAAGCTGTTCAGCGAGCTCTATTTTCTCTGAACATCCAAAAGACGAGTGGGCCGGATGGCATTTCTGCCTTAGTGCTCCGTGTATGTGCTCCTTAGTTGTCCCCTGCGTGCTAACGCGTTTATTTCGACACTCTTATTCACTCGGCGTAGTCCCTGATTCATGGAAGAGCGCCCTAATCCACTCGATCCCGAAAAAGGCGATGGTTCCGATCCGACTAAAGTAATGGAGAGCATTATAAACAGCCAAATCCTGGTGAATCTGAAAGATCAACGGTTCTTCAGCCACCGTCAATATGGCTTCCGCCATGGTCTGTCAACCGGTTAATGCCCGTGAACCACGGCGTCCCCCAGGGCTGTGTGCTGTCCCCAACACTGTTCCTTCTGCATATCAATGATTTGTTAGAGGATCCTAGCATTTATTGTTATGCAGACGACAGCACGGTGGACGCCGTCTACACCATCCGAGCAGGTCTTTCTCGAGAAAACGTCAACAAGTGACGGAAAAAACTTGTGTCTTCCGTCGAGGCATCCCTTGAGAATGTCTCTTCCTGGGGTGAAAGGAACCTGGTTCAGTTCAACACCCTGAAGACACAAGTTTTCACGTTAACAGCCCATTTGTCATATCAATAGTTTTCGAGAACACCACCCTTAAAGCCACGCCCGATATCAGTATATTGGGCCTGAGCGTTTTGAGCGACTGCCAGTATCGCAATCATCTGGAAAGCAAGGCCAAATTGGCCTCGAAAAAACTTGGTGTCATCGGCAGAGCGAGACAGTACCTCACGCCCACACACCGTTTGGCCCTTTATAAGGTCCAGGTTCGGCCTCACATGGAGTACTGTTCTCATCTCTGGGTTGGTACACCCGAGTATCAGCTTAAACCATTTGATTGCATACAACGGAGAGCCATTCTGATCGTTGGGGACCCAAATATCTGTGACAGGCCTGATACTTTGGCGTTGCGTAGAGACGTTTCATCGATATGAGTTCTCTATCGCATATATCACGGGGAGTGTTCTGGAGAACCGTTTAACCTGGTTCCTGCCGCTGAATTTTCCAACCGCACTGTACGTAACAAGCTAAAATACCATCCCTACCATCTGGATACGTGGCGTTCCTTCCACGTGCCACCCACCTGTGGAATGACCCAACCTGCGACAATGTTTCCAGGTCGTCAACGCTCCTATAGCTCCTCTGGTGTCACACGGGGCCGTGGGCGGAGTTGATCACTCACCATCACGTGACCCGCACGCTCGTTTGCCTTACCTGTCCTATAAAAAAAACTAAAGAAGTAACTAGGGTCTTGGCACTAGTTACTCTCTGCCTACCCTGCTATGCGGGATAAAAGCATCAAGCTAAAAAAAAAGAAACAAATATAAAAATAACTAAAACAAATAAAATTTTAAATATCAAGTGTTTGAAATAAAAACAAGAAATAGTTTAAAATATTAATTTAATTATTAAAAGGACGAATTACTAGTTCACGGTGTATGAAATGAAACAGTGTGGCCAATGTAGGAGAACTATAAATACAAAACAGGGCCGGACTCGGGGCAGGGCCATATCATAATACAAAATATACCAAAATATACTCGATTAATCCATTCCATTCACTGGCATACTTTTAAAACACTATATTCGCTATTTTTTGTTTCCGATGAAATTCCTATTTTGATACCATTTCAAAAAAAACTATAATCTGTGAATTTAATATGAAAAAAAAACTCGATCATTAAATAAGCGTTCAGTATTTTATCGAAAACAGTTAATTCGTAGAATATTTTTAAATTAATTCGAAACATAATTGAGGGCCCCTTGTTAGGGCCCCCATATCCGTTAGCCCGGCCTTGAGTTTGCATATATATATGTATATACATCTATTTAACTCGTCGCTGTTGCCTCGCGCGGTATATGTCGTTGAGCGGGGGCGGAGCGCCAGTCGAGTCGGAGTCCGAGTCGTCTGGAGCGCGACGACGACGCGTCTGTGTGAGATAGAGCATAAATATATATTATATATAAGCATATATACATAGATAGACAGAGAAAATAGTGTTTTTGGAATACGTATTATAATTTGAACGTAATGGGAACCGAACCCGCGTCACGTGAACTATACACACCTTGTATAGTATACACAACTAAGCCATATGTTATTATTCAACTACTTTCAATATCTTATGCGCCTTTGAAATGTTAAAAGCAAAGATATTTTTACATAGATATTTTTATTACGTTTTCTAAAAATAGGTCTAAACTAATAAATTATAATCCCTCAAAGGCAGAAATAAGCAAAAATATGAAGAGAGAAGTTATAAAAAAAGCAGCTTCACGCTTTATTCTGTATAGCTTGGTCAAAGACAACCACGATTGGTTGTGGGTTCCATTCCCACTTATGAGAATTGGGAGTAAAATATATTTTTTTATTGCTCCGCTTAGATAAAACAAAGCGTGGCGTCACTCAGCAAGTAATATTTCATTTCGGATGGAAAGAAGTGAACGGAGTGTCTTGACACTAGGTTCTCTTCGACTATATATTTAGTATATAGAGACTATAGAAAGGAAGCTCCTCTAGTTTCATACGAGCCTGATACAACTCTCTAAATTATTTGATATATAAGCAGTAAACGGAGTGTCTTGACACTACGTACTTCCTGTCTTTCTACCCTGCTATGCGCAATAGGAAATTAAAAAGATAGAGAAAAACGGAGAGTGTCACCTTGGCGTGTACAGCCGAGAGACCGTCGTCGTCTACCAGCCAGTGGACAGACCTCGCCAAGTCGAAGAGCTTCGTGTCGCAGCCGTTCTCCGGAGTGGGAGCGGGCGCTGAAAAAAAAATTTAAACCCATAAAATTATACTTGAAAGTAATTAGTGTGTACGAATTACTCATTATCTATTTATATAAGAGTTTGTTCACAAAAGATTTAGCATTTCATTTCATTTCTATAGTATGTATTTTTTTTAAATTTCCCTGGATTTGAACCCAGATCACGTCGAAAATCTTAGCGGATATTAGGGATTGATAACATAGAAAAATTAACTTATATACATTTTTTGTTTGTTTAAAAATTTTAATATGAAAAAAAAAACTTTAATAAAATTGTTGTCGAATTCGAACCTGCGTACTTAGGTTTTAGATCCTTTAGTACTATCTGTTGTAAGTAAGTCAAGTAATCTATATATTCTTGTTCTTCTAATAGAAAATAGTAACTACTCTATAACTCAGTAACGCAGAGCTAACGTGTACTAGAGACACAGGTTCAAATACTACTATTTAAAATCTATTTTTTTTTTAATAAAAAATATATTAATATATATTTAAAAAGAATATTTCCTATAAATAATCTTTGTGTAGCAGTAATTTGTAAAAACAATCTCCCTACAGAGATGCTAACAACATAAATAACATTGTAACAAGTGCCAGTCGGATGTAGAACGTATTGCTTAGCGTTCAGAACGCTTAGACGGTTTCCAAAAGGCGCGGGTTCGAATTCTGCCGCGTTTAAATATGTATTTTTCAAAAATGTTTTCTAATCCTAACTGTGGAATAACACTTAAAAAATAATAAAATATTATTATTCATGTTCAAATCATCAAATGGAAATTCTTATCACTATGTTCTCTCACTACGTAAAACTAAGTGATGTATCACTCACGCTTATCAGGCAAACATATTCGGTTGAACAGTGTCATGAGTCTGTCAACGGCTACGAAGGGCCCCCTGAAGGAGGAAGGTGGCGGCATCAGAGTGCAGAGCTGGGCAGCACGTGATGGCATCGGGAAAGAGCCCCCTGGAACCAATCGGAAGGACACGGGTTCAAATTTAGGTGATAAAAAAAATATTGTTATTAATAAGTTAGATTTAACCCTGCTATTTACAAAATATACACCTTATTTGTTTATTGAAAGGAAATAGTACCGTTGACAAAAAAACACGTTTCCATTTGTTATTGTACAGATCATAAAAAATATTGATTATAATAAATATGTACGTATATTTATTTAATACATTAATCTAAAAGAATTGTTAACGTGTAAATTACCCGTTTCCATGGCAACCTGTATGTATGTTACCTATTAAAAAAATATGTTACATTAATTTTACGAGTTAAAGATAAAAAATATATATATTTAGTGTTTCGTAGAACAGGTCCCGATTGTAAGCGCGATTGCTTACGGGTTCGATACCCACTCGAGGAAAAAAAATATTTAATTATTATTATTTCACCGCTCTGCTAACACACACGGCGTTGAGTTCCGCCTATCAACAAAATGAAGAGCAGAGACACTAGTTGTAAATAGAAAAAAAATGTATAAAAACCCGGTATTGGATGTTCCCCGGGCAGCGCGTTCGACTTCGGCTTGTAGGGAATCATCTGACTGGTGTCGGGACGGGCGATGTCCTTATTTGGGTCGTTATCCCTGAAAATAAAAAAAACAACCAATTAATATAGAAAAATAAATACTAAACAAATTTCTCTTTTCTTTAGTATGATAAACATTATTTTAATCTATTTTTGACTTTAATTTATATGTTTCTGATTTATTTATAAATTTTGGTTATTTTAATAAAATTTTAATTTATATTTAAAGCTTTATCCCGCATAGTAGAGTTATTAGAGACAATCTAGTGTCAAGACACTCCGTTGACTGATTACCGCCCGATATCGAGACATTGTGTATTGAGTGGCAAACTCTACGCCTCACCACAGCGAAGAAATGAATATATAATTTAATTATAATCAAATATCATTCCCCCAAGTGGGAATTGAACTCGCAACCAATCGAGTTTACAGACACTGTCCAACAAGACACGATAACCTTTGCTATTTCCAGTATATACAAATAAACATTTTATATAAAATTTGAAATAATAATCTAATAATAATATTCCAATTTGTTTTTTTATTGTTCAAAATTTAAAAAAAAAAATTAGCCATGAGATTAAATTTTTTTTTTTAGCTTCACTCTTTTATCCCGCATAGTAGAAAGGCAGCCTAGTATCAAGACACTCCGTACTTCGCTTTCCACCGAAGTCGAGACATTGAGTGGTGGAACTCAACGTCGCACTTTGTCTTTACCAGAGCGAGGAAGTGAAAATAATTTAAATATAATCACTCCGCCGAGTGGGGATCGAACCCACAACCGGTCGCGTTTACAGACAGACGTTGTCACACTGCGCCACGACCGGTTTTTTATATAGTGCTTATATCAAATATATAACCAAAATATTTATTTTCAAATAAATATGCTATAAAATAACAAATGAAGCAATAATCATAAAAGGTTTTGCAACAAAGAAATTACAATTTTTATAAAATTAACAATTAAAAATATTCACAGGATTCGAACTTCCTACCCTCGTATACTTACTTCTGTCCCAATATAACAGCAGCCAGTTCCGGGGATATCCCGGCGAGGGGGCCTCCCAGCGCCCACGACTTGTTAGACATTGACGCTACCTGAACAAATAAAAAAAAGAGAAAAAAAATTAAACTTTCTATGTTTTTTTTAGCTTCACGTTTTTATCCAGAAGACAGTAAAAGGTAGACAGAAAGCACTTAGTGTCAAGACACTCCGTACTTCGCTTTCCACCGAAATCGAGACGTTGCGTATTGACTGATGGAACTCAACGCCGCACTTTGTCTTACCGGAGCGAGAAATTGAAAACAATTTAAATATAATTACACCCCCGAGTGGGAATCGAACCCACAAGCTATAGCGTTTAAACTCTAACGACCTCCCAGAAGACCTGCCTCATATAATTATAAAAATCAATTCATCTAATTATGCCCATAAAATAATTTTAAAAGTCGTTTTTTTTAAATAAAACAACTAAAGTATAATTAGATTAAGTAAAAAAAAAATTACTAAATTATCGAACCCGCACTCACCTCAGTGTATCCAATGGACTTCAATTCGGCGATACTACAAGGGTATAAGTCGAGAAACTTATATCTATCCACTAATTGAGCTGTTTCTTTGCCTTCAAACTCTTTAATCTGGAAAAAAATACACAATAACCGTTTTTTTTTATTTTTTTTAATTTAAGTTTTTTTAACTATGAAATTGGATACTGAATGAATTTCAAGATACAAGAATGATTTTAAAATTAAAAAAAAAAGTAATTTTTTAATATATATAGTTACATAAATATACCTGCAAATATAACGCAATTAAATGGGTTCCAATATTTATATGTAGGTATTTTATTAATAAAATTTATTTAAAACAATTAAATATAATAATAATACGCCATTTTTACACAATTCAAATGAAAATATTTCAAACGGATCAATCGCGTATATTTTGGTATTTGTAAATACATTAACAGTCCGTGGTCACAGGCATGTATTGTAGTCAGATGTCAGTCAATGTGGAAACGTACCATGAATAAGCCCAACCACTACACCAGGTCTGATAAGCCACATATCCTCGCTAGGGTAAATAGATACATTCCTAGAATGATCCGCGAGGCTATTGAAATTCAAAAACATCCAAATTTCAATAGAGAAGATGGTTGGAAGCTCTCTACCACCTGGAGACCCACTTATAAAAAATATTAAAGTCTCATATCTACCACACCAGAGATAAAGATACAGTGAGCTCATTCTGCAAGAATCTAGGGCAGTACGCGAGACAATAAAGAAACAGATGGCGGTAGTTTGATATAATTAATTTTTGTATCAACCGACAGACGAATACCACATCAGTGTACCCGCAAGTGTGACCACGGACTACTGTAAAGTGTTACTATAAAGTAAAAGAAACGTCGCGTTTTATCCTTTTATTTTAGCTTCACGCTTTTATCCCGCATAGCAGGGTAGACAGAAAGTACCTAGTGTCAAGACACTCTGTACTTCGTTGTCCACCGAATTTGAGACAGTGCGTGTTGAATGGTGGAACTCAATAATTTAAATATATTCAATAAATTCAATAATTTAAATAAAATTCCTTTAAGTGGGGATGGAACCCACAACCGATCACGTTACAGTCAGACGCTGTCCCACTGCGCCACGATCGGCCTCAATCAATTTATATATTAATAAATAACTTTATTCCTAAATTAAATACAAAAAAATAACAATTGTTAACACTTATTAACAAAATGAGTGAACTGAATTAATGAAGGAACTATGAATGAATGATAGAAAGAGAAAACACGTCTCACCTTCTCCAGCACAGCTTGCCGTCTCTTTTCCACTTTCACGATACTAACTAAATCTCCAATATTAGATTCGAACTCCAAAAACCTGTTCCAGATGTCCACTGAACTCTCCGGCTTCAAGCTGCCCGAGGAGAGAACTCTCTCGAAGAGGACCCTAGTATTGTTATCCTCTAGAAATGTTCAAAGGTTTATCATTATAGTATTAGTTTAAAAAAATACTTGACGTCTAGTCCCTCATAGCAAGGTAGTAAGAGAGAGAGTGTTAGCACTCTCCGTTATGCAATTTCCCGTCAAAATTGAAATATTACGTGTTCTCCAATATCAACTGAAGTGGCGGAACTCAACGCCTCGCCTCCCAATACCAGAGGAGGATAAGAAAACATGATTTTACTATAATCATTCTCTCGAATAAGATTCGAACCCGAAACCATCATGTTAACAATTGAACATTCCACTGGGACACAATGGCATCAATACATATCGTCGTAATATTATTGAATTAGAAACGTTTTTGATTGTATTTTTTTATTCTTGCAAGAATATAAAGTTCGTGCTATAAAAATGAAGCGTTTGGATCCGGACACATGTGCAAATTTTCAAATAAATCAAAAATAATAATCAATATGGCGTCGCATGATTTTCTTACATTGAAATTGGTAAAAAGCGTTATAACCAAACTAGTGCCTGGTGGAAAAGCGTCTGAATGTAAACAGCTCTGGTGTGACATTTAGAATTTGGGAAGTGAAATACGTAGTGTCTTGACACTAGGTAATCTCTGAACACCCTGCTATAAAGCGTGAACCTACAAAATAAACGTAAAAAAAAACGCAGTGAGACGCGTCTGGCTGTAAACACGATCGTTTGTGGGTTCGATCCCATTCGAGGGAATATTTAAATGATCTTCATGTCCTCGCTCTGGCAAGACAAAGGCTGTTCCACCATTTAGCACGCTAAAAAAATCAGTAAATATAATCAATAAAAAAAATCAGAGGCCGGTAGTTGCGCAGTGGGACAGTGTGTGGCTGGACGCGATCGGTTGTGGATTCGATCCCCACTCGTGAGAATATTTAATTAAAAATATTTTCATTTTTTCGCTCTGTTTTATAACACGATCTAGAGTTCCACCACTCAATACGTAATGTCTCGAATTCGGCGGACAGCGATGTACTGAGTGTCTTGACACTATGCACATCCCGTCTACCCTGCTATACGGGATAGAAGATAAATAATAATAAAAAAAAGGACCTCACCATTCAAATGGGACAGATAATCAATGTAACACAGAACGTATTCGGGTATGTGTGAAAATTTTTTTAGACCCAATTCGAATATTCTGAATGCAATGTTTTTATCTTTTGAACAATAATACTCCATTAGGGCGGCCGCGACGAACACGTGGTATCGAGACCTGCAAAGAAATTATGTTTTTTTTTATATTAAACATATTATTAAATTAAACATTTTTAAGAAAATATTTTAAAAGGATTAATGGTGTATATTTTGGTATTCGAAAATACATTTTTGAAAGTCTGACTTTGACCACCGACTACTCTGTAAAGTGTTCGAAACGTCAGGTTCGCAAAAATGTATTTTCGTATACCAAAATATACGCTATTGACCTATTTTAAACGGATTAAAATGGGTTAATTCAAAAAATAACCTAAATTACTCATTATCAAATAAGCTATCTACCAGTTTAAGTCACTTTTGAATCCGTCCAGCCGTTCCAGAGATTAGCCGGAACAAGTAAACAGACAAAAATCATAAGTTAAAAGAAAACTTATTTGGATATATATAACCGTGTATACATAATGTAAAAATCGGTTATTTTAAGTATACAAACAGACACTACCAGTTTATTTATATGTATAAAAAAATTAGTGGCACAAGTTTCTATTTTACGCTTCCCGCTGCACTCATCGTTTATATTTAGTATAGATAGTTCTAGAAATTAACAGAAAATAAACATCAAAGTATTTAAAAGGGAGTTTAATTTAAAAAAAAAACTATTAAACACTTTACTGTTAGCAGTAAATACTTCATATACTGGCATAAACATTAAAACACAACGGGATTCGAATCCGCACTCTTAGTTGCTCGTCCAAGCGCTCTAACCACTAAGTCATACGTTCTACATCCACGTCGAAACTCTTATACGCTTATTACGACTCAATATAATCGATCGTGTCTTGTAACTTAGAATTTAACTTTAGACGCGGCCGGTTGTGGGTTCGATTCCACTCGGGGGAATGATTATATTGAAATTTGCCTCATTACCTCGCTCTGGTAAGACAAAACACATCGTTAATTACCGACACTCCGTCTGGAATACTCTCGAATGTCGACGGAAAGTGTCTTGACACTAGGTACTTCCCGTCTACCCCACTATGCGGGATAAAAGCGTGAAACTAAACAAACTATAACATAAATATCTAAAATATTAAAATATGTAATAAAATAACAATTCCTCTCGAAAAACGATTGTTCCTTAGAAAAAAATTTTTTTTTTAGCTTTACGCTTTTATCCCGCATAGCAGAGTAGACAGAAAGTACCTAGTGTCAAGACACTCCGTACTTAACTTCAACCAAAGTCGAGACATTGCGTGTTGAGTGGTGGAACTCAACGCCGCACTTTGTCTTTAAAAATTTTTGTGTAGTAGAAATTAGTAAAAATATCTCTACGGAGATGCTAACAACGTAAATAACGTTGTAACACTTGGCTTAGCGGTTAGAGCGGTCGGGTAGAGAACACAAGAGTTAGGTTCGTATCCCGTCAACAATACAACTCACCTGGGATCCTCTCTGGCACGTTTAAATACGGTCCTAGCGGATTTGATACCTTCAGCTCGCCTCGCGAACTTCATATATTGCACATAGGCGAGGGTTGGCTCGATATCTTCCATGTCCAGGTAACGCGTGTACACTTGGTGTACCTTTGTAAGAAAAAAAATATATAAAATAGCTTATATTTGATTAGAAATTAAAACCATAGAATATGGCAAGGATATATAGAGACGATAAAAATTAACTCTCTGCCTTTTTCTCCGTTTTCGAGCAGACTGTGACGCATTTCTGTCGTTACACTAATCGATCAGTTTATTTTGTTAACTCGCGCATGTGTATAAATAATTTTATCAAATATTATATTGGTATTTACTATTTTTAAAGTGTTATTCCACATTTAGGATTAGAAAACATTTTTAGAAAAAATGTATAAAAATTTGAACGCAGCGGCATTCGAACCCGAACGGTATCCAAGAGGCGCGGGTTCGAATCCCGCTGCGTTCAAATTTTTATACGTTTTTTCTAAAAATTATATTGGTATTATTATTTTAACAGCTTCACGCCATCCCGTATAGCAGAGTAGTCAAAGAAAAATCTACTGTAAATTATATTCTAATCGCATTCGAATGACAATTAATTGTATTCTCATAAAACAATTAAAATTATTGACATTACTAAATAATTTAATAGATGCCTATTAACGATTGGTTGTGGGTTCGATACACGCTCAGGGGAAAGATGTCATTAAAAATAATATCGATATTTGGTGAGACAAACTGCAACATTAAGTTCGCCCATCAGCACGCAATGTCTAGATTTCAAAAGGAAAACAGTCAACGGAGTGTTTTGACACTAGGTTGTCTCTGACTACCCTGCTACGCGGGACAAAGATGTAAATACAAGTACCCTTACCCTATTATAATGCAATCGACTCTCTTCATAATCCGCGTGTGCAAAATGCAACAAAGTGGATTGCTTCAAGGGGCCGCTGGTAGCGCGTTCGTATACAGCTGCCGCTTCGTCTGAGAAGAGACGTGCCGCGTTCGAATCCTGGTCGGGGTAAAGAAAGTTTAGTTTAAAAGTTTAGTTTTGAATATACGATATATTTTCACCCATTATATATAAAACTAAAAACGAGGAAATTTAGAGAAATTATTTTATTTAAAATTTTCTTAATTTCTCTCCGCTCTAATAATAATAAAAAAGCACGGCGTTGAGTTTCGCCAGTTAAAATGCAATGTCTCGTAATTTCATAAAAACACCAAAGGATTTACAGTTAAAGTCAAAATACAAGTAATGTGAAAATAATTCTCAATATAATATTGGAACAAAAATAAAGAAATTCAATTATAAATAAATTTATTTATTAATATTTATTAAAGATCAATAATTAATGTTAAAAATAATTTAAAATATTAAAAATAGAATTTTTTTGCTTGAAATATTATCAATTCTCACCCCCTTCTCCTGGAGGAGTTTGGCCGAGTGGTCCAGGAACTGGGCGGCCTGGTGCCACACATCAGGGTGATGGGACAAGCACAGCAGACACTGTTCTATGGCGAACATGACTCGCCTCGCCACCAGCGCCGTGTCCTCAGACCTGAGCGGGTTAGACCGTTCCCACATTATATATTTCTTCCATAATTCCACCTGAAATTAAAGAAATCTTAGTTAGTTAGCATAGTGACTATAAAGACTGTACCGATCGGTTGTGGGTTCTCTTCCCACTCGGGTTTTTTTTATAATATTGAAATTATATTTATTTCCCACGCATTACTTAACTCGAGTGTCTTGACTGCTAGGTACTTCCCGTCTACCCTACCATTGGGTATAAGGCTTCAAGCAAAAAAAACAGCGTTTTGTAAATTCGCTAGCTGCATAGATCCTATGGTTTAGTGGTTAGTGCTTGGACGGTTTGAAACAGGCGCGAGTTCGAATTCATGTACGCTTTTAGTTCTGTTTATTGAATATCTATTAAAATTCTGGTGTGTTGTAACATTAAGTTTAAATATTTGAGTCGGGCAAGCCTTGATTTGGTTAGTATGAATTTAATATGTAAAAAACCATTTTCACATATAAAAAACTGATATGTTACAATATTTTATAATGTACTTCAAGGTTTAAATAATAAGGCTTAGATTTTTTCGAAGAGAAGACTTACGTAATAATAGATTTATTTGTAACTATTTTAAATGGATTAATCGCATATATTTTGGTATTTGAAAAAGCTGCTTGTGATCAAGAACTACTTTGAAGTGTTCGAAACGTCGGATTTTCAAAACTGAATTTTCCGAATACCAAAAAATATATTCAATTAATCCGTTTATAACAATTTCATATAAAATGTATAAAAGTCTCGAAAAACAAACACCCTATATTTATATATATTTTAACCATTATATATATATATATATATATATATATATATATATATATATATATATATATATATATATATAATGGTTAAAATATATATAAATATAGGGTGATTGTTTTTCGAGACTTTTGTATATTTTATATTGGTCGGATTTTCAAAAATGAATTTTCCGAATACCAAAAAATATACTCAATTATAACCGTTTATAACAATTTCATATAAAATGTATAAAAGTCTCAAAAAACAAACACCCTATATTTATATATATTTTAACCATTATATATATATATATATATATATATATATATATATATATATATATATATATATATATATATATATATATATAATGGTTAAAATATATATAAATATAGGGTGATTGTTTTTCGAGACTTTTGTATATTTTATATCGGTCGGATTTTCAAAAATGAATTTTCCGAATACCAAAAAATATACTCAATTATAACCGTTTATAACAATTTCATATAAAATTAATTACAAAATCCGCTAATAAATCAATTACCTGCTTCATTTCTTCCCTGTCTACATTAGGTGGAGTGGCGGGCATGTTTCGATTCAGTCCTCGGGTGACAGTTTCCAGTTCTTTGGCGACTCTCCGTGCGTTCATATACTCTCTGGACCTCTCCATCGCCATACGTTCAGCTAAGAAATAAGAGAAGTGGCAGAAACTCCCGTGAGTTTGCAGAGAGAGGCTCTCAGCAGTGTCTGAGACTTGGCCCGAAGATCTAGGGCCCCTTTAAAATGATAATTATTCTACTTTCGATTCATCTAGATTCTATCTTCACGCTTTATCTCGCATAGTAATAGAAACTTTTTTTTTCTCGTGAGGAATCGCATTACCTCGATTGGGAACTCGGGACAGATTATGTGGGATTCGGGACAGGTTATGTGGGACTCGGCATTGGTAGGTGTACACCTCCCCGTCTACCCACTAAAACCTCAAGGTGCTCCATCGCCACTGATCGTGGTCTGGGTACCCCAATCTTCCGTTGCCTCGGCGGAATCAGAATAAACCTAGTTTCAAAACACGGAAAGCAGTCAACGGAGTGTCTTGACACTAGGTTGTATTTGAATACCCAAAATATGAACATCGCAATGATCATCACAAGACGCTCTCCGCCCATTTGATATGAAGGTACAAACTCACCAATTATAGTATTTATTCCTTGTTCGAAAGCTATATAGTCTTTCCATAGAGTTTCTATTCCAATTATGGGTGTTATAACTGCTCTTTGGTAAACCTGGAGAAAAAACCAATGGAAGAATGTAACAGAAATAGACGTATCTGAAACTATTTTTGGGATTCTACAATCTACCGCGTTTGGCGAGGTAGGTAGATAGATCCTAGTGTTAAGACACACCGTATACCTCTTTCCGCCAAATGCGAAACATTAGGTGTTGAGTGGCGGAATTCAACACTGCGCTTTGTCTTACCAGACATTATAGATTGTGGAAATGAAAGTAATATAAATTAAATCTTTCCCTACAAAATTGAGAATTGGCAATCGAATCCACAACCGACGGCAGCAAGACGCTGTTCCACTGTACCACGACCGGCTTAGAATAAAATTAGATAATTCAATTACAAAATGGACATTCCTCTCATGTTTATAAAACGATTGTTTTTTTACTAGGAAAATAATGAATTATAAATAAATATAAGCCTACGAAACTCTCGGATTTTCCTAAATTGGAATGCGAATGGTGGTGTCCGGCCGTCACCACTCTATAAACTATTCCACTACATAATTATCACAGGCAGCGGAACCAAACACTGCACAATGTTTGACGGGACTAAGAAAATGTCCTAGTCACACAATTGGATACCAGCAATGTCTTATACGGATAGATATTAGAAAATCAAAATAACGCCATTAAGTTTTCACTGTGAATAATAATATCAAAGGCAATAAAAAAACTATCATATTATTACATATGGGACAGCGTCTGACTGTATACATCATTAGTTGTGAATTCTATACACACTAGAGGGAATGTATAAATTTAAAATATATTTCCTTTTCTATGGTAAGACAAAACGCGGCGTTAAATTCCACCACTCAACACACAATTTACACGGAAAGCAGTCAACGGAGTGTCTTGACACTCTTTTAACCAGTTCAATCGCATATATATTGCCACAGTGTCGTGACTATTGTAATATTTTCTAAGAAATATTTTCTATTAAATCAAATATATATATATATATATATATATATATATATATATATATTTCCATTCAAAATATCTAAAACGGTGCGAGTCAAACAAACCTTTCTAACGGCCGAAATTTTTTGGTTCTCAGCATAGGAGCCGACAGCGTCTACGCTCTTGAGGAATGTCACGTAGTCATTCCATATGGGATACGCGTGGATGTCCAGACCGATTTTGTCCAGCGCAAAATCGTACGCTTGAGCCATTTTTTCCCTGTAATATAGTTTTTGTTCTGATAATATGTTATGAATATGAGAAGGGCAAAGATAGGATTTGAACCCGCTTCTCTTCATGATAAAACCTACATACAGAGTCTGCTGGCAACATTAATAATTTGCAACAAGCGTAAGAAGACAACGTATAGCTTAGTAGCTAGTGCGTTTGGATGAATTCCAAGAGCTGCAAGTTCAAATCCAGGTTTGTTACTTACAAATTTTTATACTTTTCTCAATATATTTTTTTCAACCCAAATAATACGAATAACACTTTTTGATTCGAATCCTGAACATTCGAGTTTATTGTATTTAACATTATAAGGTTTTATTTAAAGAAGAATTAAGGAGAATTAATTTGTATATTATATATATTATTATTTCTTTTTATTTTTTATACAACGTGAAGCTAGCTTTATCCCTTGCGGGGTAGTCAGAGAGTACCAAACAGGAGCGCCAAACGCTACGGTCCCTGCATTCCTCTTTCAGCTCGTCCACAGTCATTATCCTCTTCCTACACGCCCTTCGGGGGATCCTCATGCTATTTACGCAACTTTCCTCCAGCATCTTCAATATTGTGTTTTCGAAGGTCAACTGAGGTCTCCCCCGACCTCTCGTACTCATACCTTGGCTTCATAAATCTTCCTTACCATTCTTCCATCACTCATTCTCTCAACGTGTCCCAACCACCTGAGCACGTTCTTCTTCATTCTTACTATGACATTCACGCTTACATCTATTATATCCTATTATATACTAATATATCGACTGGTCCTATTTACACTGGACCAAAGGCAAAAACACTCCTACTGAAATAGCTTAATGTTTCTTAAAGTTATTAATATGACATTCAATTAATAATATTTTAAATTTATTAAATACTGATACCAATTATATCTGCTTTAGTTTTAAAATCATAACTCTTCAAAAATTCTACAACGTCACATGACGTTGTAACGTATAGTATAGTTGTCAACAGCACTGAAAACTATGAAAGAGGTCGCAGATTCAATGTCTCGCAAATGTTTATTCTTTTTAATTACAATATTAAAAAATAATATAATTACTAATTTGATATTTGATTTTTGCGATTTTTAAATATTTTTAATTTAAACTATTTTAAAACGGATTAATTTCGTATATTTTGATAAACGCCACCCAATCTACCCACAAATGTGAATACGGACTGTAAAGTGTTCGAAAACGTCGGGTTTTCAAAAAATATATTTTCCTATACCAAAATATATGGGATTAATCCGTTTAAAATATAGTTTCATTTCAAAAATGATAATGACTCACTTGTAAGTGGGTAGCATGCACTTTGTTTCTTTGACGTAGTTCAAATAAAGTCGCCACAGTTCTATGTTGAGAATCTTCATGAGACATCTCTGAAACAACTGGTGAGGAGCGGAAATGAAATAAATGAAAATACAAAAAAATAACATCAAAATATACTGAAAAAGACCAAGAACTGACTGTTAAACACGATCTAGTTGTGGGTTCGATTTCCAGTCGGGGGAATGATTGTATTTAAAAAATTAATATTATTTTATCGTTCTCGTATTACAAAGCGCGGCGTTTAGTTACACCACTCCAGGTGGAAAGCGAAGTACGGGGTGTTTTGACACTAGGTACTTCCTTTCTACCCTGTTATACGGGATAAAAGCGTGAAACTAAAAAAAATACTCATTATCCTGATCATCCTCCCAAGGATAGTAGGTTCATAGTGTATAAATATCGCATTGCCATCAGTGGCCAATTCGTAGAATGTTTATAGTTAAAATATTTTTCCTTTATCAGTCTGATTTAACACTTGCGGAGTTAGGTTCCGCCATCAAACATTAAACGTTTTTTAATAAAAATTATATTAAATTATAATTTTCCAATTCATTTCACATTATGGTATAATCAAAGTGTTCATATTTCATATATATTAATACATCTTCAGATATAATATTATCTTTTAATTTAAATTAATTTAAACAAGCAGGAAATTAATTACAATTAACACCACCTACCTCTCCATTGTTAAAACATCTACTAAATAAAACATAAAAATGTTATTAATATTAAAAGATTTTAATTCAAAAAAAAAATATTCTTTAGACAATATTATTAAAAACTTTTAACTTTTTAAACGTTAAAAATTTAAACGCATCGGGATTCGAAGCCGCATCTCTTGAAAACTACCCAAGGCGACACGCGGGTACGAATTCCGCTGCGTTTAAAAAAAATATACCTTTTTTAAAAATACTTCGTAATCCTAAGTGTTAAGAAATTAACACTTTAAAAATAGTAAAATAATACAAATAATATTTAAACTATTTTAATTTTCTCGCTCTTGTTGAGACAAAGCGCAGCGTTAACTTCCGCCTTTCAACACGCACCGTCTCGAATTCGGCGGAAAGCGGAGTATACGGAGCGAGTCTTATCAAATGGAATCTAATACTTATAGAACAGAATAAATATATAATTTCTTTAATGAATGATTGTCTTAAATAACATAAAACTTTATAATTTTTATTTGTAGACGAATAATTTCAAGATACCAAAAAAATTTAACAGGCAGATAGTTTTTCAACTACCCGTGATTATTAGATAGAGTAAAGATAATATATAAAAGTGAATTATTACTGCTAACTATTTATGAATTGATAAAATCTATAAAAAATTGATCTCAGCGGGATGCGAACCCGCGTCCAAGGGACACCGTCCAAGCGGTCTCACCGCGTGCGTCATGGCATCTACATCCGACTTCGTCGAAATATATATATATATGTGTGTGTGTGTGTGTGTGTGTGTGTGTGTGTGTGTGTGTGCGTGTGCGTGTGCGTGTGCGTGTGCGTGCGCGTGCGCGTGCGTGCGTGCGTGTGCGTGTGCGTGTGCGTGTGCGTGTGCGTGTGCGTGTGCGTGTGCGTGTGTGTGTGTGTGTGTGTGTGTGTGTGTGTGTGTGTGTGTGTGTGTATAACTATTAGATAAAATATTATAAAAATAGAAAATAAACTATTTATTTTAAATAAATATATAATGAAAAATACCAAACAAAAAAGGATGATGATTTTCAAAGACAATTGCTTTAAGCGATTGACTCTCGCCTTCATAAAAACCATTATTAACCGTAATATATAAAATAATTCTTTAATTGATACTATAATAATTAAATTACAAAAGATAGTATAAAAAAACAGAAATTACTTTTTTAATATTCATAGAAGATATGAAAAGAGGAGAATAAATTTTAAACACCTTATAGATTAACCATGCAGATGTAGATACCGTTATATTGTAGAGAAACAAGCTTGGAGCAGTGCCGAGGAGTTAAACACAAGTGAAGGCTAGGAGCTATTTAAATTCATCTCTACAGAATGACTTACTATCTACCTGACCAATATAAATGCTAATAATTTATATTTTAAAATTATTTTCGCAATTTATGTTAGTAATTTAAAGTGCAAATATTTCTTTATTGTTTTTAATTATCATTTTAAATTTATATATATTTTTTTATACAGTACAACCTCTATAAGTCAAACATGTAGATTATATATTGTTGTGAACTTGTGGAAGATTTTATCCTAAGCAGATTTTGATTTGAACATAAATTTAATTAGAAATGTTATAAAAATGTGGTTTCTAAGAATAAATAGTATACTTTAATAGTCAGTCATTTTTTAGTTGGTAACTAATTATTATATATATTTTTCATAACTATATTTTTATATGAGAGGTACAAATATCAAATTTAATTTTTCTATTTATGAAGAGAAAATATGTACCAAAAAGATTTGTCGAGTTATGATTATGATTACTAGAGGAGTGTAATTCCATGTAATGGGAGTACAACAAAATATTATCTTGAGATTTATGTTTTTAACTCATAGAAGTTATATTGTATTTTTAAATTAATAAAATAATATACAAAACTAAAAATATAGGGATAATACATGTCAAAAGTGATCTTTAATGGCAAATAATTTTGCAATTTCATCATTTTCCTCTTTAAGGTATAACAATATAATATATTGTGTTTGTTGTATACATATTTGTATTTTTTAATTTATTTGCCAAAAAAAATCGCCTCCAACATGTCTGAACACAGACACCCTAACTGAAAAAAAACATAGGTTCAGATTTCTGTTTATTTATTTATACTTAGTATACATTCAGTCAATGTCCTATGGACTATTATTATGTTTTTTCTAATTTAATATCACAGGAATTTCTTTTTTTTATTATTTGTATTTATTTATGTTAGGACCATACTAACCTTTTCCACTTTCTCAAAATTTCTCGCCTTCATCTGAAAATACATACACATTTCTTTTTAATAATGTTAAGTATATCAATGAATAATGAAGTTGTTTGCTTTAATATTGAAAATAAATAATTTCAAATTTTATAAGCTTTTACATGTAAATAAATGTCTTTATAATAAACTTAGATTTTAATACATTTACAAATATCATAATTTCACAAAATATTGACAAATAAACAACCAACCTCCTGTTCTATATAAATCTTCCAATATCGGCCTGTTGTGGGAAACGCTACGATCAGCTTTTCATACATCGTTCTAACCTCATTGATAGGCCTTGTTTGAGCTTCACGAATTAAGAGAGACCACGAATCAACATCATAAATGTTTGCTTCCACAGCTCTTTGCGCTCGAATTAATCTTTCGTTTCCCCAATCCTTTGAAAAATATTTCATAACACATTATTACTCATTACCTTTATTAGTTATATATAAATATTAAAAGGTAAAAATCAAATCGTTTCAATCTTACAATCTCAGCACTGTCATCTGTAGCCATGTCGAAGCTCAAGAACACGTGAAATAACTATATTTAAAATTAATTGTATTAATCAATAATTAAATTTTTAACGATATTCTAATTTAAAAGACTATTTCACATTTATAAATATTCTTTACAGTTAAAAATTATTTCAAATTGTATCAACTAAAGATGCCGTGTACAGTAATGAGACGCCGCAGTCAAAAAATACATATTGTCAAGGTTTTGACATTACTCTTTAACAGATTATTAATTTTCATGAATGTTATTGATATTATTTATTTAAATGAAATTATTTTAAATGGATTAATTGCGTATGTTTTAGTATTCGAAAATATATTTTTGGAAACCTAACGTTTCGAACACTTTACAGTACTCCGTAGAAGTACTACCAAAATATACGCGATTAATCCCTTTAACTTAGTAGTATATTTAAAATATACAGCAATAGTGGAAGGTCCACCATCATTTATTTAGTTTATATTACGTACAGTACAATAATATATAAATTTATCATACTACTTATTGATTGTGAACAATAATATGAATAATATATTTTTTATTATTTTTTAATATATACATTAACATCTTATTGTTTGACTTAAATCATAAATTCACTAAAAGCAACTTATGGGTTTATCAAAATGGAATTAGTATTATCCACATAAATGTATACATTTATTATTATTTTATATTTTTATACAATTTCCTTTACATTACACAAGATTAACAAAAAAGAACATAGTGTTAAAACAGTTTTTTTTATTACTATGTATATTATAGGAATAAACAATTTTTTTTATATTAATATGGCTATACGCTTTTGTTCACAGAACAGAGTAGTTTGTAATATTACTACATTTAAATGTGATGATCTTGAGGATGCATTTTTGTATTAATATTTGATAAGACGTTGAAGTTGTACCTATTAAAAAATATCCATAGAGTAAAGAAATTATATAATTTTTTGTTTCTTATTACTAACAAAGTCTAGTATTCTAAAATAGTTATGCGAATTGTTATTGTTAATACATATAAATATTCAAGCTTATTTTATTATATAAAGATTACATTTTACAAGTTACAAGTGTCAATTCGATAAAGATCGTTAATATTGTTATTAAAAGAATCTTAGACTTTAAATCATACTTTATTTATTTAACGAAAAAAATCTTTTTAATGAATATTTTTAATCTATATTATTTGACAAAGAATGATTTAACTTAGTTCATTTTTCATCTGTTGAACAGAGCCGAAGACATCAAAAATCTCGCTTGCCGCTATTTAAAATCAAAACAAACAAAAATGTTATTTTATTCATTCTTCAAGTCTCTAGTTGGTAAAGACGTGGTGGTGGAATTAAAGAATGACCTCAGCATTTGTGGGACACTGCATTCTGTGGATCAATATCTAAATATAAAACTTTCTGATATAAGCGTCATCGATCCTGATAAATATCCACATATGTTATCAGTGAAAAACTGTTTTATTAGAGGCTCAGTGGTCCGCTATGTACAATTACCAGCAGACGAGGTTGACACCCAACTTTTGCAGGATGCTGCGAGGAAGGAGGCGACTGTGTCGACGAGATAGCTGTTATAACCTCACTTATTTGATTTGGACTGAAGTTAATGTAAATATATTTAAGTGTAAACGCTAATAAAGAATGGTTTTTCACATTATTTTTTTTCTTTTGCCATTATATTTCTTATAATTATAGTTTTTGTTTAGTTTAAACATGGTTAATTTTATTATTCTGGCTAATTTCTAATGTCAAATTAAAACTACAAATCTACTGTATTGTTTTCAACTAATTCTCATAAATTAATATGAAAATTTGAAATCTTTAATATTTGCTGAAAATATAATAAAGGTATATACATTTTATTTTTTAAATCAAGTTTGACTACTGCAATTTGTGAAATATTAAAATTGGCTATACAAATAAGTTAGTTTTAAAATAACAAATGCCTCATATTATTCCCTACAAAATAATATAAATTATATTTTCAATTCTTATCATACTCAACAATTACAATAAATTTTATTCCATAGAGATGTTGACACATTTCATTTGATCTCGTTGAAGAAAAAAAAAAGCAGCAAATTCATGATTTATCCAGCATTACAGTCCAAGGGAAATAAATATCAAAATAAAAAAAAACAACAAAAAATTTAACACAATTTATATCACATTAATTCTTCTTGAATCTCCGGAAGGTCCCTATCAGTTTCTTGCTCAAAATAGTTCTCAGGTACAACATAATTTTCCGGAGGCCTCATAGGGCCGTACATTTTCTTCTCTTTTACCTCTTTCACACTTTCATCTTTAACCTCAGTTTTGACTTCTTTTGTTTTCATATCATCGTGTGTGGTTTCCGTAATTTTGGATGTATCAGATTCTTCGTCTGAATCCATTTCTTCTACAAACTCCGAGTCATCTTGCTTTACTACTTGTTTGACTTTAGGTTTTTTCTCTATACTATCTTTTAATTTTATCCTGAAATTAAAGTGATGTTTCTTTTATTAATAGATATTACAACTTGAATGGCGAAACTAAACGCCGCAATACCTTACAGGGCGACAATATAAAATACAATTTTCCCTGTCGTATATCAAACCCACAATCAATCGCGTTTACAGTGATAAGTTATATATATATGTATATATATATATATGTATGTATATATGTATATATATATATATATATATATATATATATATATATATATATATATATATATATATATATATATATATATATATATATATATATGAGTAACACTAAGAAATAAAAAGGTACAGACAAAATCTGTAGTGTAATAAATTTTATATAAAAAAGTACAAAACACTAAAATAAACATCACATAATTATTCGAAGCCGCTCCTTTGGTGCTCGTCCATTCTCTACACTACTAAGCTATACGGTATTATCGTCACATACGGTATACATACAAGTGTTATTCCACACTTTGGTTTACGTTTAAAAAAACGTATAAAAATTTGAACACAACGGGATTCAAGCCCACAGTTCTAGGAAAGCAGTGCGCTTGGACGAGGGACGGTTGTTAAGAGTTCGAATCCCACTTCGTTCAAATTTTTATACGGTTCCAAATAAAATATAATTATTATAACGTTTATACTTAATATATTGCGAAAAAGTTAAATTTTAATATGAAATTTTGCAGTCTTTTAAATGAATTTTATTTATCATATAATTGTTAGGTGTCGGTCGTGGCGCAGTGTGACAGCGTCTGACTGTAAACGCCATTGTAGGTTCGATTTTCACTCGGGGGAGTGATTATATTTAAATTATTTTCACTTCCTCACTCTGGTAACACAAAGTGCGGCGTTGAGTTCCGCCACTCAACACGCAATATCTCGAATTCGGCCGAAAGCGGAGTACGGAGTGTCGTGACACTAGGTATTTTCCGTCTACCCTGCTGGATAAAAGGCGTGAAGCTAAAAAAATTAGGAGCCCTTGTACACGATTACATCAATTCAATCAATCCTTACTCGGTGAAAGGATTACAAATTTCTCAATCTAGTAAAAAAAAGCGCAGCGTTAAGTTACGCCACACTGCATCTCATATATCTATCTCATACCTTTTCCCATAGAGAACAGATTTAGTTTGTTTCACAGGTATTTGATTATCATTTTTCTTTAGGATAGGCGGCAGGTCCGCCGGCCTCGCCAGGTCCGCCAGGCGCTGGGTCTTGGACAGTTCTGCTTTCAGCTTCTGTATGTTCATCTGGAATAGAAAGAAGTATATTTATTTAAGATAATTTAAAAAACACAAATATTCTTGTTTAGAAAAAAATCAAAAACCGAACAACATAAATACTTAAGTTGTAACAAAACGTATAAGAATTTCGACGCAACTGGTAGTAGAACGCATGGCGCACGCGGTCAGAGCGCTTGGACGGTATCCTAGAGGCGCAGGTTCGAATCCCGCTGCGTTCAAAATTTTTATACATTTTTTCTAAAATGTTTTCTAATCCCAAGTGTGGAATAACACTTTAAAAATAGTAAATATCAAAAACCAAAAGCCAAAGTGCGGCGTTGAGTTCCACCACTCAACACGCAATGTCTCGAATTCGATGGAAAGCGAAGCACGGAGTGTCTTGACACTAGGTACTCTCTATCTACCCTACTATGCGGGATAAAAGCGTGAAGTTAAGAAAAAAATAGACATAATGAATACATTTTTTTAATATATTAAGAAATATTAAGAATTATTCTTATTTATAAAATATTAAGAAATAAAAAAAAACAAAATTTACCTTAGTTTTCGATATTTCCGCCTTTACCGCCATACTCTGTCCTTGCTTGCCCAAGGAGCTCATATATTCATCCAGGGCATCTTCTTCATTATCACCTTCTTCTTTCTCCTTCTTTGTGGAACGTAGACCTTCGAGACTTGCCTCTTCTGCTGATATCTTACGTTCTATATCTTTTATTTGTTTGAGCTGTCGAAATAGAGAATAAATTTAATAATAATATATTTAGTTTAGGTTTAATTAAGTATTTTACAGAAAGTATGTATGTAATGAGATTCGAACCCGCACCACTTGTTTAGCCAGTAAGAACCCTGCTCACCAAGCCATACGTTCTTATCGAACTACGTAGAAATTCAACAAATGTATACATTTGTTACAATTTATTTTGATATTAGCATCTCTGTGGCGAGATTTCTTTTTCCTTCCCTTTTATCCCGCAAAGCAGGATAGACAGAAAGTACCTAGTGTCAAGACACTTCACTCTTCGCCACATCCACCCTAATCTATCGTAGCTCTTCTTTTCTTATAACATCCATCCATTTTGTGGCAAAATAACAGAAATCCAACGCACAATCACTAACTAACCAAACCATCAATCATTGCCTTCTCTTTTCTCAAAGAGAAAGAGAGAAAGAAGACTTTGGGAGTCTCCTTCAAAAGAGCTTGAAGTAATCTGACACAAAAAAAAAACGAAAAACCCACCCAACCCACGATACTCCAATAACCTTCTTCAAGGAGAAGAACAAATTCGTTACTATACTTCATCAAAGCTTCAAGGAACATCACACCGGGTAAAAGAACAAAGACAAAGTGAAAAAAAAAGAAACCACCAACTCACCAAATCATCGTACGTCATCGGCTTCTTGTCTTCACACTCCACCACGCCGTGTTTCTCCATCCTCGCTTTGCGTTTCCTCTCCACACTCCCAGTCCTGTCCAGGAACGTATCCTCATCAGAATCGTAGTAGTCGTCCGCACTCCAGTCGCGTTGTTTTCTGCGACGTGATTCTAATCACAAGAGAAAATAATATTAAAAAAAAATTCTATATATCCTACGTTCTGTTCGGTCCAGTGGTGTTAGGAAAACATCGACAGGTCAGCAGTTCAATTATTACGTTCACAAACAGAACCAGGTGTGTTATGGAAACTGAATGAGAACTGAATGTAGTTTATGAAAACGATAACCTTCAAATGACATTAAAAGACTAGTTTTGATTGAATTAAATGTAGATACGTTATTAGAGAAGGGGTGATAAGGTGTTTTTTTTAAATATCTCATTTTATTTAATAAAAATATGGAATAGTTTAACAAAATATATTTTCTTTAAAAATTTAATGTCAAAATGTTGCTAATTTAATAAATTGATGATAATTTTAAAAATGTTGCAAATAACACTTATAATAATCTGATTCTTATCAAGGCTTGCTTCTGTAAGAATTCAGATTACCAATTGGGTTTTTATGTATTTTTATTTTACAACACAACAGCATCATCCCTAGACGGGTAGATAGCGTTCAAATTCGACGATATTGTAATGTCGTCTGATCCGGACGCATGTGCAAATTTTGAAATATGTATCGCAAGGAATTTTCCAAAATGCGATTTTTTGTCTTGTATGGATAAATATTTATTAGATATGAATGATGAGACAAATATATAACTTGGGTCAGGATAATCAGAGACAAGCTAGTGTCAAAATATTCCGTTGAGTGCTTTTCGTCTAAAAGTGGGACATTGCACTCAATGTCCCACTTTTACACGTGATTTTTGAGTGACGAACTCATGTTTATCTTTACAGAAAGGAAAAATGAAAATAATTAAATACATTAATTCCCCGTGTGGGAATCGAACTCACGACCCAACACGTACATATATAATCTAGACAGATATATTATTTAATAAGTAACACTAATTAAATTTCCCTAGTCCCTAAGATTTATCTTATGAAACTTTTATTTTATAGGCGAGGTGTGTGATTGGCGGAGCTCAATGCCGTGTTTTGTCTTACCACAATAGGCTGGGCTTTAAAGGTAGATAAATAGACAAAGACAATAATTTTATCTTTGTTTTTGTACAATCATTTTACAATTTAATATAACATTATACGTTTGTTGCAACTTATTTACGTTCTTAGCATCTCTGTGGAGAGATTGTTACAAATATCTACTACTTAAAGATTATTAAGAAATAATCGTTTAACAAGAGAGATTGCCATTTTATTTTAATATTTATTTTTTATACGTTAATATATCATTATTTTGTCCTCACCATGTTTAGCCTGCCTCAGGAGACCAGCTCTGTCTAGTATCCTGCAAGCTTCTAACGCACAGGCTACCACTGCTTCCTTTTTCTTGCCCCGATGGATCACTTCTGCTATGACGGGTTTTCCTATCGAGTCGTCTATAGGGAGTTCCACTCTGAAAATGTATAATAATTTAACAAGTTATAGGTAATTATGTGGGACGCGATTTGTTGTGGGTTCGAAACACATCAGGGGGAATGATTATATGTAAATTATGTTAATTTTTCCGCTCTGGTAAGACAAATCACGGCGTTGAGTTACAACACTCAAACACTTTTTTTTGAAATGGAAAGTGAAGAACAGAGAGTTTTGTCAATTAATTATCTATGATTACTCTGATATACAGGATGAAGCGTGAAACTATTTTTTTAATTTATTTAAAAAAAAAACAAAAGTCACTGTGACACGGTGACGTGGTCTGATTACACACATTGTGGGTTAGGTTCTCATTTGTGGACCTTCCTTGTTTATTTATATATGTAGTTAGTAGACCGACATTTTCAAATATATCTAAAAAAAATATTATCACCTATTGATTATAGAGAAACCATTAAAACACAAAAAATCCATACAAAATCATATTTAATTTTAAAAATAATCCCAAAATAAAAATAAAAAAAAAACATTGTACAACCAACGGAAATCGAACCCACACTCACCTACATATGTACTGTCCGACACCCCTATCCTCACAGTTGTAGCACAGTTCATGTCCTTCCCTTTCGAAGTAACCCCGCAGGGTCTTCTTGGGATCTTCCAAATACAGTTCCTCGTTGGTGGTCTGAGCGTAGGGGTTATCTGCTAGGTCGGGTTCATCTTCTGCATCTTCACCTAAAATTAATAATAATAATAATAATAATAATAAATTTATTTATTATATTTAAAGTAAACCACATATTCCACACTAAGGATTGGAAAATGTATAAGAATTTTAACGCAGCCGGTAGTAGAACGCACTGCGCATGCGGTCAGAGCGCATGGACAGTATCCAAGAGGCGCGGGTTCAAATCCCGCTGTGTTCAGAATTTTATACATTTTTTTTAAAAAATAATAAAATTCTTTATTGTAAATAACATATGAGTAAACGTTTTAACATTTTTGCTTATGATAACAGGAAAAAGCGGCCTTATCAGTAAAAGTAAAATTATCGTGGAAACAACAAAAATAAGCTGAACAAGTGGCAAAGGCTATAAGAGGCCGATCGTTGCGTGTGGAGTGGCACAGCGTCTGACTGTAAACGTGAATAGTTGTGAGTTCGATTCCCACGTGGTGTAATTGTTATATTAAAAAAAATGTTTTAATTCCCTCGCTCCGGTAAGAGTTCCGCTACTAAACACGGCATGTGTTGAATTCTGTGGAAAGCGAAGTATGGAATGTCTTGAAACTAAGCACTTCTTGTTTATTAAAAAAGTGTAAAAGGATTTTGTCGCAGCCAGGATGTAGAACGCATGGCTCAGCCATCAGAGCATTCGGATAGGAAACAATAGAACTGGGTTCGAGTGTTGCTGCATTAAAAGTCTTATACATTTGCTCAGAATATTAATAACTATATTAAGAAATAACATTATTTCATTTAAATTCTTTAAATAAAGCAGCCCATCAAATCTAATTAATAGCTAGTATTGGTAAAAAAATGTTAAAATATATTTTACACAACGGTCTCTTTTTATAATATAAACCATTGTGTTATTTTATTTTCACGCTTTTATCCCGCATAACAGGATTAACAGGAAGTGCCTAGTGTCAAGACACTCCGTAAGCTGTTTTCCGTCAAATTCGAGATATTGTGTTTTGAGTGGTAGAAAACAACACCGAGCTTGGTATTACCAGAGCGGGATATGAACCCACAACTGATCGCTTTTACAGACAGATGACTATATTAATAATTTAATATATTTACCCATTCCCCAATCAATGCCCTGCTCCTCTTTCCTCTTCTCCTCTTCCAATCTATTCCTCTCCCTCTGTTCTATTGCCTCCTGTATCATTCTATCTCTTTCTAACTTCATAGTTTGCGCTCTCTTCTTTATGTCTGTTACGCTTAACTCCGATTCACCTTCGCTATCAAAATCTGGACCCTTAGTAACAACACAAAACAATTTAAAAAATTAGCTTCACGCTTTTATCCTGCATAGCAGTGTAGGCAGGAAGTACCTAGTGTCAAGACACTCTGTTCTCCGTTTTCCACCGAATTCGAGAGATTGTGTGTTGAGGGGCGAAAGTCAACACTGCGATTTGTTTTTACCAGAGCCGGGAAATGAAAATAACTTTAATATACTCATTCTTCCGAATGGGAATTGAACCCATAATCGATTGCGTTTGTAGTCAGACGCTGTCCCACTACGCCACGACCGGCATAATTTGTGTTTAAATATAAAATAATTTCAGTAAGCAAATTATCGTCAATCAATCAAATACTCAAGTTTGCTAGTTATAGTTTGTATAGGGATATGCAAGGGTCTAACAAGTCAAACTGGGTTTAAGGCTATGAAGAAAACAGACAAAAATATAACAAATAAAATAAAACAACACAATTCCTTTACTGCTTCGTCAAGATAAAATACGGCGTTGAGCACCTCAGTCAATAATCAATATCTTATTTTTAAATTGGAACTGAAAAACATAGATTAAGTTCTTTTTACCCACCCTGCAATAAACAAAAAGGCATAAACCTTTAAAAAATATATAAAAGTAACTATTTTAAACGGATTAATCGTGTATATTTTGGTATTGGAAAACACATTTTTGGAAACCTAAGTACAGGTGTGACTGTGACCACGGACTCACGTAAAGTGTTCGAAACATCAGGTTTCCTAAAATGTATTTTCGAATACCAAAATATACGCGATTAATCCGTTTAAAATAGTTTCATTTTAAAATGAGTAAAAATCGCGAAAATCTAAAATTTTATTATATATTAAAGTAATTACCAAGACAATGTAAGTCCTCGAGCTAGAACCAAATTTGATTTGGTGTCCAACTCTTATTCTCACGTAATGATTATCTTTCACTCGATCTCTATTAACAAATGTGCCATGTGTGCTGCCAAGATCATATATGTACCAGCCCGAAGGTGGCTCTCCTTCTTCAGCAAAGGCTTTATATTGGAGAACTGCATGATGCCTGAAATAGGTAACTTCATGAAAAAAAAAGACCGATCGTGACGCAGTAGAACAGCGTCTTACTGTAAACGCCATCGGTTGTTTGTTTGATTCATAAATGTGGGAGTGATTACATTTAAAATTATTTTTAATCCCTCGCTCTGGTAAGACAGCGTGACGTTGAGTTCCTCCACTCAACATGCAATGTCATGAACTCGGCGGAAAGCGGAGTACGGAGTGTCTTGACAACAGGTACCTTCTGTATACCTTGCTATACGAGATAGAGTAAAAAAGTCTATATGTGAATTCACCCATCCACATATGACATCATGGTCCACGTGAATTTCACCCATCCACTTATGACATCACTTGAAAAAAATTAAATTTAAAATTATTTCATTCCCTGGCTCTGGTAAGACAGCGTGACGTTGAGTTCCTCCACTCAAAATGCAATATCATTAGCTCGGCGGAAAGCGGAGGACGGAGGGTCTTGATACTAAGTACCTTCTGTCTACCCTGCTATGCGGGATAAAGCGTAAAGTAAAAAAAGTCCATATGTGATTTCACCCATCCACATGTGACATCATGGTCCACGTGTACTTCACCCATCCACATATGACATCACGGTCCACATGTGCATTTTCTCATCCACACAAGACCTCATGGTCCATATGTGATTTCACCAATCCACACATGACACCATGGTCCACATGTAATTTCACGCATCCACACACGACATCTTGGTCTACATGCTATTCAACCATCCACATATGACATCATGGTCCACATGTGATTTTACTAGTCGACATATGACTTCATGGTCTACATATGATGTCACCCATCCACATATGAGATCATGTTCCACATGTGATTTTACTCGTCCATATATGACATCATGGTCCACATATGAATTCATGCATCCACACATGACATCATGGTCCACATGTGATTTTACCCATCCACATACGACATCATGGTCCACATGTGATTTTACTCGTCCACATGTGATTTTACTCGTCCACATATGACATCATGGTCCACATGTGATTTTACTCGTCCACATATGATATCATGATCCACATGTGATTTCACAAATCCACCCATGATATCATCGTCCACATGTGATATTCCTCGTACACACATAACCCCATGGTTCACATGTGATTACACCCATACACATGACATCAAGGTCCACATGTGATTTTCTTTATCCACGTATGACCCCATGGTGCACATGTGATTTCACCCATCCACATATGACATCAAGATCCACATGTGATTTCACCCATCCACACATGACCTAATGGTCCACATATGATTTTCCTCATCCACACATGACCCCATTGTCTACAAGTGTTTTCACCCATCTACATATGACATCATGGTCTACATGTTATTTTCCTCATCCACACATGACCTCATGGTCCACATGTGATTTTACTCGTCCACATATGACCTCATGGTCCACATGTGATTTTACACGTCCACATATGACATCATGGTCCGCATATGATGTCACTCGTCCACATATGACATCATGGTCCACATAAGAATTCATCCATCCACACATGACACATGGTCTACATGTGATTTCACTCATTCACACATGACATCACGGTCCATATGTGATTTTTCTCGTCCACATATGACATCATAGTCTACATGTTTTTTTTTAAAGAAAAAGCATGGCAAACGAGAGCGCGTGTCACCTGATGGCCTCGTCATATATCATCCTCGTCATGTCATAGCCACCTGTAACACCAGGGCAGCTACAGGTGCATTGTCAAGCTATGAGATGGGAGTAACCGCGTTTTCTGAAGGAAAATAAGCTGTGCGGTTGAAAAATTCAGCGGCAGGAACGAGTTCAAACAGTTTCCCCAGAACATAAATTCTAAAGAAGATATGTCTCTACGCAACGCCAAAGTATCAAGACTTTCACAGTACATATGTAATACTTCAACATTCAATTTTAAAATACTTTCAGCCACGAAATAGTATAATGCACAGTGTCTCCATGACTCGGTGATAACAATAAAAAACTTGTTGAAACCATATTAACTACACAGATTACGTAAAGGCTAAACATTTAATAAAAGGAACGATCTTTGTAATATATCAAACCCAACAATCAGCTACATTGAAAATTACCACAAAAGTTTTACAATCAATTATATCAATCCAAAAACAATCATACAGGGGCCAAATTTTACAATCTCCTGTCTTAGTGATCACTTACATTTAATAAGAAATATCACCCAAAGTTTTACCCTCCTAGCACTTGTAAAGAATTTTTATATCAACTTTCAACCCCAAATACAATCCTTAAAAGGTAAAATTTTGCAATGTACGGGACATATTGACTTAATGACTAAGTAAACTTTTTCTTAAAAAGAACCATCATGCAGAATTTTACACTCCTAGCACTGGTAATAAAGAAGTTTCATATACATTCAACTCCAAAAACAGCCTATTAGGTAGGTTTAGCTCTAGTAAGAAAGACAAAGCAGGAGACAGAAAGTAAGTAGAAACTCTGTACTTCGCTTTCTGCCGAATTTGAGACATGTGTGTTGAGTGGTAGAACTCTAGGCCATGTTTTGTCTTACCAAAGCTTCAATTTCTGGTCAAGTCAATGCTGAAAACATTATTAAACCAAAAAAAGACTTATAATATATTTAAATGTTTTTTTATTAAATTCTATATATTCTTAGAAGGTCTATACACATTTTCTTTAAAAAAGAGAACTTTTAGTATTAAATACATATGGGAGTCTTCCATCAACGATTTTTAAGATACAATTATCTAATATTTCATACCTGGATATAGTTGGATGAGCCAACACAACATCACAATTAGCGAGTCTTCCAAACACATAATAAGCTTTATTTGTAAGGTCTACTTTTTCCACAATCATTCCTGATTTTAAAACTTCTAAAGCATATTCAGAGCCTGTAAAAATATACTTTAATTATAAACCCAACTTATTTCACATGTAATTTAACATATCTGAATCTTTATTTTATACATCATTTTATACATCAGTCCCACAAAATTGTAATAAATAAATTAAAAATAATTTTCAAATTATTGTTTAACATTTTAAAATTTGAATTGAATTAATGACAGTCAAACATTTTTAATGAGTTTATCAAAGCAACTGTATTTCATGAACACCTCCATTAGATAACAAGTATTTTTTTTCTTGTAGTGTATGTGAACAGCACTCTTACAAGAACACCCAAGAAACTAGCAGAAAAGTTAACAATGTTTGACTCCAATCACCAACTGTAGAAAGCATAAAATATATTCAACTAGTTAATCTTTACACTGATATCATATGTCAAAGCTGTTCGCATGGTGGGATTTGGAGAAAACATCACTGAAACCTACCATCAGGGCATACTCCAGACCATTTAGGCTCCTTATAAGGTATAGGAGTAGACATTTCTTTCAACAAAACAGCAGGCGGTAAAGAAGTTTTCGACTTATTCTCAGTGGTATTATCATTTAATTTTTGCTGGTTGGTGTTTTCATTGGGACCTTCTGATTCAGGCTTAACTTTTTTAGGTAATTTACCCATTCTTCCAATTAGCACAGGCATTTTAAACTCCATTCTTTCTTGTTTTGGCGCCTCGGAATTATCTGTATTGTCAGCCATCTTAACCGTATTTATTAAACTTTTCTAAACTAAACTTAGTACCGGTGTTTTATACAGAACAATATTACTATTTGAATAGATAAATAAACATTTTACTTTAAATGTTTACATATACTTTGTAGTTCTGCTTACAATACTTGCAAATGCCATTATGACACTTCTGGTATAGTTTTACAGAATCTTAAAAATTTACTTGTACCTATGTAACTTTATAATTTGTAATATATTTATTTTAAATTAATATCTTACTAATATTTCCTTACAAATTTTTTTTTTATATAAATAAGTATATAAAATTTCTTTAAATACTATATTAAGTGGCTCCACAGATTAAATAAACAACAAATATATATTTAACCTGTAGTCATCTGAACGAGTGAATCGGATTGAATGAAATTAATCAATCAATTCAAAAAATCAAAAGAATTTGTACCGACACGGCTCGGGTGTGATGTGTCTCCGTGTATTGTTTTTATATTATTATATTTTTACAAAACAATTATTTATAAGTGAACGAAGTGGCTTCAGTTAAAGTATAATTAATTCGTTTCTGTTGTTTATTTCCCGTGAGCAATGTGAGTGAACGCGACATATTGTAGCAACGCACAATTTTCGTCGAAACATTTTTTTACCTTATAATTATATTTTATCGTGCATTCTTATCATAATTGCTCGTGCCGCTGCAACTGTGATCCTACATCACGTAATTGTCGCAGGTGAGTAATTTTTATGCATTTTTTAAGTTACAATACGATATAATGGAGTCAACGGTTTTTTTTTGTTGTGTACATTTCTCGTTGTAGGTTTCAAACAGAAATCCACTTCATTGATTAAACGGTGAAAGTATTATGAAAAGGTCGTGTAATTTGGCGAGAAATATCTCTCCGACCTTTCATATAGTTATTATCATTTGCTTCGTAGTCGTGACTGCAGATATAATTGTTTATACAACTTGTATTCAATATTAAACACAACTTACATAATTTCTATAAAACTTTATAACCGCAAATATTAACAAAACAGAAAATTATGAGCAATATATTATTATGGAGTCCCGACATTTAATATCAAGGTTATTGTTGCAATGAAACTTTCAATAATGTTTTCACGTTAATAAATGTCAAATACCTAGACATAGAGTATATACAGAAAAAATATATTTTATTTTTTTTTAAATTTTCTTTTTTATAACGAATCAAGACAAAGAATTGTATTTTGCTCAGTCATCTAAAAAAAAAAATTGTTAAAATGAATTTGAAAAATGACTCAACATATGAATCATCAATGTTTATATAAAATAAATGCATTTTTTCGCACAGATAAACATTTCCTCTTGTATACATATAAAAAAATATTTTGATAACATACTTAATTTTAAATTAATTATGTTTAATACATAATTACATTATACACAATGAGCTATAGAAGCTGTGAGCAAAAGGGTTGATGGTAGCGTTTTTGTTAACTGCTACTCCCAGAGGAGTATACAATTTTTTTTATATAATCAGTCTTTATGCTGATTATCCTTCTTAGAGATACTTCAAGTTTTTTTTAGGTAATGAATAATTCCTGGGATTGTTTAGTTGTCCATCCAATTCCTTATATAGCTAGAAAAGACAACAGAGTGTCTAGACACTTAAACTTCTCTCCATTCAAGATTTAATAAGTGGGAGACCTGTAAAGCAAAGTATATAAGCTAGCAAAAGAAATGTCTAAGATTATCAATCTTGATGTGAAAGTCGCTTTATCTTGTTTTGTAATTCAAATACACATTACCATTTCCTGTCATTCTTTACATATTTCTTAGAACATCCAGAATGTTTGTAAAGAAATGATTAATCACTTGCAATTGCGTAACCTAACACCATAGTTTATATAGAATATGAGCCTTAAATTGTATTTAAACTACAACTGTCATATTGTTATTAAAAATTATTGGGTTTAAATATAGCTCTTTAGTTCATTTCTTGCAGTAATACAAAAGACTTTTTGTTTTGGTGGAACTAGTTTGTTTGATAACTAGTTAAAGATAAAAGATATGATCATAGTAGAATTTCTTTATAATATTTATCAAAATTCATTAATTTTAAAATGTTTACAAAATCTGTTTGAAAGTTAATAATGGAGTGTTTCAACACTATGTTTTTGTGTTTACAATATTATTTATTATACAGCGATGAGGCCTGTTGTGGAGCAGTGTGACAGTGTCTGACTGTAAACTCTATCAGTTGTGGATTTGACTTCCGCTCGGGGGAATTGTTACATTTAAATGTTTATTTATGTTAAATAATATACAAATAAATAAAATTGGAGTGTCTGTGTATAATATTAAAAATAGCCGCTTTTTACTATATGCATATGTATACAAATGTATACTATTGTATTAATAATTTTTGTCTGTGTGTCTGTCTGTTTGTTCCGACCAATCTCTGAAACTGCTGAACCAATTATAACTGGTAGATAGCTGTAGTAGTAAGAAGTAATTTTGTCTATTCGTATTTAAAGATGAAAACATAATTTAGTTAAATCCCTCGCAAACCAAGTCACGGGCAAATATGCAAGCATGAAACTCGAACTCTGTATGTTGTATTAAAACCCGCTTAAGTCGAAATCCTCCAACAGTTTAAAGTCTAGAGCCTAAAATTTTAACGCCTCATGTCTTCGCCTTCATGTTCGACTTATCGTGGTACTAATATATTAAAATAATAAATACAGTTTGCACGGTGAAATGTTTGTTGAAATTATCTTATCTATTTTGGTTTAGATAGTATTGCGGTATCTAAATATTTTTTTTATCAGTCAAAGCCATGGGTTGTAATGGGAGTAGAATGTCAGGTTTTTAAAGATTAAACCTAATACGGCGTTAGGTTACGCCACTTATTACAATAATTACCATGTCTTTACAACTCCGACAGTAAATCGAATTTGTTGTTCGAAAGTTTATATAAAAACAACCTCTTATTTGGCAACGCAATGGGTTGTGGGCTCGAGTGCCAATCGTGGGAATGATTATATTTAAAATTATTTTCATTTCCTCGCTCTGGTAAGATAAAGCGTGGCGTTGATTTCCGCCACTCAACACGCAATATCTCAAATTCGACGGAATGCGGAGTACTCCTGTCTACCCTGCTATGCGTGATAAAAGCGTGTAACCAAAAACAAAATTGATTTATAGTTCACATTTTTGATTTAACGTATAAAAAAGCCATACATGGCTTAGCGGTCAGAGCGCTTGGACGGTATCCAAGAGGCGCGGGTTCAAATCCTGCTGCGTTCAAATTTTTATATGATTTTTTAAAAATATTTCCTAATCCTAAGTGTGGAATAACACTTTAAAAATAGTAAATATGATTTATAGATATTTAAAAGAGAATGTGTAAGGTAAAACAAGGAATTTTGTTTTTAAAATGATATCAATCTTTATCGAATATGCGATATGGTTTAATCGATCAAGGTCTTACAAGTGAATATTTTTTGCGATAGTGAACATGAAATGTAAGGCCGTCTTGGTACAGTGGGACGGCGTCTGACTTTAAATGCGATTGGTTGTAGGTTCGACATCAACACGATGAAATGATTATAATTAAGATTATATTGATCTCGCTGATCTGGCAAGACCGAGAAGACGATTTTTGGTGAATTTGGAAAGTGGAGAGCGGAGTGTTTTGTCACTAAGGTCTCGTTAAATGAACCATGTTCCTGTATCTTTTGTGTTTGCTAAAACTGAAAACAAAAAGAATATTTTAAAATTATGTAAAAGTATTATATATTAATTGGTATAGGATGAAAGAATGGTAAGAAAAATTTATTAAGCAAATGTCCAATAATACGAGAGGTCGAGGAAGACCTGGGATGACCTTCGAGAGCACAGTATTGAAAATACAGAAGGAATGTTACGTAAAACGCACGAGGAACAGGAGGAGGTCTGCAGGGACAGTAGCGTTTGGCGTTCTCTGACTACTCCTTCAGGGATACAGCGTGAAGCTAAGAAAATACGTAAAGGAAAAAACATCTCTTTTTATTTGGCACGCTTACAACTCATATGGGGAATAAATATGGAAAGTTAATATTTTTTCCATTTTAATATGATGGAAATACATTATATTATTAAAATAAACACTACTACGCGTTTGTCATACACTGGTGTATAAAGTGACATACACGTTGCTAGGGTTACGCGTGTTTTACGCGTAACCAAGGCCCCTGGTTATTGTTTTTTTTTCTATATTTTTAGATTGCTTTCGTTCTCGGTACAAGTGCCTGTAAAAAGATTATGAAAAAAATATGATTACTTATCGACGTTTTTAATTGGTTCGAAAGTAAATTATACTTTCTAATACTTAAGGTTTTATTGTGAAGAGATAATGTGTATTTCATTATAGTTATTGTGGCAAGTTTTAGTTGGCCGGTTTTTCTCGGCGGTAACAGGTTTGAATTTGATCTGGGAATTTTTTTTTTAATTGTCATCATATAATCTCAGGTAGATAACGGAGTGTTCTAATACTAGTGTCTCAGTGTAATATTTTTATTTTTTATATGATTAATATTTAAATTTATTTTTTTTGTTTAACTGAACAAGAGATATAATATGACAATAAGGAAAAGTTACATATGTAGTCTGTAGTGTAATGAATTTAATATTATATAAAAATATACTGATGTCCATCTGTTTACTCTGGGCTCTGCAGGAGGTACGTTGAACTAAAAAAAGTTACATTTTATTTAATTTAATACAAGTTTATTAAGGATTTTATAGATTCCGGTCGTGGCTTTAAACGCGATCGGTTATGGGTTTGATCCCCACTCTGGGGGAGTCATTATATTTAAAATAATTTTCACTTTTGAGTTTCATCATTCATCCCGTAATGTCTCACGGTTTTATTATATGCAGCAGAGTAGACAGAAATTACCTAGTGTCAATACACTCCATACTTCGCTTTTCACCGAATTCGACACATTGCGTGTTGAGTGGCGAAACTCAATGCCGTACTTTGTTTTTATTAGAACAACGAAGTGAAAATTGTTTAAATGTAATCACTTCCCCGAGTGGGAAATCAAACCCAGAACCGATCACGTTTACAGGGTGACGCTGTTCCATTGCACCACGACCGGCCTCTTCAACGTGTGATTTATAAATTATTTTTGTAAAAATCTATAAGTCTTTCTTATATGTAGTAGTGGAAGATTTATTAAGCCAAGGTGAGTGGTACGAGAGGTCGGGAGAGACCTCGGTTGACCTTCGAAAACACAGTATCGAAGATACTGGAGGAAGGTCACGTAAAAATTATGAGGACTCCCAGACGGGCATGTATGACGAGGATGAGTGAGGACGAGGCGAAAGAGGTATGCAGGGACCGTAGCGTTTGGCGCTCCGTACTCTCTGACTACCCCGCCAGGGATGAAGCGTGAAGCTAAAAAAAAAAGACTAACATTATTTTTAAATATATTTTGCTCAAAGTGTGGACCCACCCACCACTCACGATTGATACGTAGTAAAATTTTATTTCATGTAACGCGAAGTGAACGCAGCTCGCCCGACCTTCGTTTCGGCTTACAATTGTGGTACTACAACTATAGGTTACATGTATGTAGTGGATATGTATAGTGGTATGGCTTCTAGTTTAAACGTTTATAGGGTAGTTGTGTTTGATGGTGTGCATTGATTTTGTTATATTCATTGTTTATTCCTTGATCACATTTATCATTTATACAAGAGTAGCCATAGTAAACTTAGTGTCTAGACATTCCGTTTTCGATATCCGCCTGAAATGGAGACATTGTAAATCACGAAACTCAACGCCGCGCTCTGTCTTAAATTACATTAAATTAAATATTACAAACAGTAGGTACTATAGCGTTAAGTAAGACGTTGTACGACGTGACAATATATATTCAAAGTAGGCGGTTCTTTCATAAAAACTGACACACATCCAACTTGTTTTCATATTATATTTTTTTTTATCACAATGAACACATTGTTCGCGTTCCCACACGACAACGGTAACTAGTTCGATGCCCGTTATTAGACTCCGTGGTTAAAATGCGAGAGGTATGACTTAAATATATTTAAATATATTTAGTTTATTTTATATATATATATATATATATATATATATATATATATATATATATATATATACACACATACTTTCACGCACGCCATACAAACTTAATACCGCGCTTTGACTTGCCAGAACAGGAATGTAGACAATTTTTAAACATAACCGTTCGCCCGAGTGGAATTCAATCCACAACCAATCGCTTTATAAATAGACACTGTTCCACTGCGCAACGATGGCCTCTAGTGCCATTTTTATGTATATTTCAATTTTGTGATTTTTTTTCTGAACTCAACCTGAAGTAAGCAAAACTAGAATAGACATCTTCTGTACCTTTAATATTATTATTTCACTAGTTTTTTCTACCAGATTTATCCACAAAATAAAACTCTTCTTCAACTTTTAAAATTTAATATCATTTCCAGGAAAATCTATATTAAGTCCAAACTAAAAATACCAGCCAGTGATTCCAAGAGGAAAACCTCAAACGTGCCCTACGTGAGCGTGTGATTAGCGTTGCGGATAATTAGTTTCCTGCGCAAGCGCATGTCTTTTCATTTTGTGTGCAAATATATGATGGGAGCTTCATTTACTTAATTTACTAAGAAATGCAAGCTCCTGTTTCCTAGATATTTTCTAAAGTAAGGAACGCCTTTAGCAAGATTTAAATTTAAATAGACATATAGTAAATATTCAGATCGCAGTATAAAAAAATAACAAAATAATAAAGTCTTATCAATTATTTATTAGATACTTTTCTTATATTTTATCTTTAACTTACTTGCTTATGGTAGAGCGGATAATCTAAATATAATCCTTATTACCTAGTGGAAATCGAATCCACCCTTAATATATATATATATATATATATATATATATATATATATATATATATATATATATTCATTGTTTATTGTTTGTAGAGATTGATGTCTGTGTGCTAGTTTATGATGTATGAGGACAGGAAAAGCGTTTGAAGCGTTTGAATACTTTGCATTAACCACTGCGTGGAGTTATGTTGCGGTTTTTGGATATGCTAATTTTAATTTTGATTATTTATAAAATTAACAAATAAATCCTTCGTGGCGCAGTGGGGCAGCGTCTGACTGGCCGTGATGGTATTGTGATAGGTTCCCACTCGTTAGTTCTTGTAATTATTTTCATTTGTCATTCATGATAAGATATAGTGCAGCGTTAGTTCCGTCAACCACACTCGAATGTTTCGAATTGGGTAAGTGGAGTGTCTTGACAGCTTTCCACTGCCCACCGTGCTATGCAATAAAGAGCCAAAGAATGATGTTTTGTTATTATTTCCTATACCAAAAAGTTGTGCACTCAATTCTCACATATACAATAGTTCTAGAATTCATAGAAAATTCATGGCTACCATATTTTCACATGTCTAGATTTTTTTTTAATTTTAAAATGAAAGACCACCTATCTGCTTGTGTAAGTCCCGTCACAATCGATCCAGGGATTAGCTGCACAGACAGACAATAATAAATAAATAAATAAATAATATAATATAAAATCTGTGATTTTAAATGAAACTATTTTAAACGGATTAATCGCGTATATTTTGGTATTCGAAAATACATTTTTGGAAACCTGACGTTTGGAATAATTTATAGTAGACGGGTTTCCAAAATGATATTTTCGAATACTAAAATATACGCGATTAATCCGTTTAAAATAGTTGCATTTAAAACAAATAAAAAATATTATTTTGGTATAAATTACGTGTATAGACGTCTCGATTCCGCTTTTATGTATAGATCATATCAGATATAGACCTTTTTCTGGTAATAGAAAGCGCACCGTTGTCTGCCATTGAATACGCAATGTCTCCAATTCGTCGGAAAGCAGAGTACATAGAGTCTTGACACTAGGTGCTTCCTACCCTGCTATCCGCGGTAGAAGCGTGAAGGAAAAACATAAAAATAAGTTTACAATGAGAACATCCATTTTATCTTCAAATACACAGATGGTTCCCTCATTTTCTATACAGATTTGCATGCATTAGACTTTTTGCTTTGTTCTTTCTCTACCAGCTTATTTATTCGAAAGTTGAAGTATCATTCTAGGGCTCATACGGTAGTCGAGGATACGATTCCCGATTCGGGAAAATGTTTTTTTTACAAAAAACTAATTATATGAATAATGGTTATATCGATTTAATGCTTTTTATATGTATATATATTTAGCAAGATTAGAAAAATTGTCATCATCTCCCTATATCCTGTATATAGGCCTGCAATCGTACGTCCTGAATTCTATCAGCGAGCAAATGATATTAGTAGGCAGACGGTACCATGCTATCCTGATTCAAATTGGCGTCTATATATTTTTTTTATTTTCACACTCTTCTCTCTACTCCATACTCCGTTTTCCTTAGATTTCGAAACGTAGCGTGTTGAGACTCTGTTGGGACTCAACGCCGCGCTCTTTTATACCAGAGCCAAGAACTGAAAATAATCATTCCCCCGAGTAGGAATCGAACTCCCTACCTATGGCGTATCAGATGATGTCCCATTACGCAACGAACGGCTCCGTCACATTTTGTATTGTCATGTTATTCACAAAATTTCCTTTGGAAATACAAATGAAAAACTAACTGTGTTCACTAATTCACTATTACACTACTGAACACTTTAGTACTATTTTATTGAGTCAAAACACTATCTTTGTTAGTTAAAAGTATTTAGTGTAATAATATCTAAGTAGTAGTATTTGGAAAGTCAATTGACTAAAATTTTGAAAGTACTCACGTTTACAAAACAAAATACACTGCATTTCCGGTATTTTAAATTAATTATAATAAAAGATGGTAACAATTTTTTTTTAATTTAAAACTTTGAGAATTCTTGACATAGTCTTAAACGTATCAACGAAATTATCAAAAGCAGAAAAGTTTGACCATCTGGATAGTAGCCAAAAGGTACTGAAAAATATTTTAATTTTGTTTATATTTTAGCTTTATTCGTTCTTTTCAGGTTGTAGGTTAGTCGGGTAGAACTTGATATCAAAGACAGTCTTTTCTCAACTTTCCATAGAAAAATCGAGACATTGCGTATGTGTAAGTTGCGTAAGTGCTTAACGGAACTTAACGCCGCCTTTTGTCTTACCAAACTGCAATTGTCAGATAGAGCTTTTTAAATGAAACTATGTAAACCGAATTAAACGCGTATATTTTGGTATAGTACTCCGTGGTACTGTAAAGTGTTCGAAATGTCAGGTATCCAAAATGTATTTTCGAATACCAAAATATACGCGATTAATCCGGTTTAAATAGTTTCATTTAAAATGTATAAAAATCGCGAAAATCAAAGATCTTATTATCAGATAGAACTTGTTATTGTAAGACATCGATACATTTTATCGTGATATTAAGTGGTGCAAATTAACGCCACCTCTAGTGTTACCAAAGTGCTATGTATAATTATTTTAATCCAGATCATTCCACCAGACAGGAACCGAACCCGCAACATGCAATATTGATGACGTAGTGCCACTCTACCACGATAGATTTAATATTAAAATTAGATAGTTTATAAAATTAATTACATTACATTATAACACGAAATACATCACGTTAATAATTAAACTAAAAGCGTATGAAACTCCATTATTTATATATATATATATATGTATAGTTAAATCAGACTATTATAATACTGAAATGTATGAACAGAATATAAATTAATTTTTTATACCCTAGAGATTGTTATTAATAATTTAAACGGGTTTAATGAACTTTGGGGTTTAACCTGTTCTTGTACTTTTTTTTTTGGTTTTAGCACGTCTATATTATTAATATGTGAAACAAACTCTTTGTACCTCATTTTGTGAGTAGTATTAAATTTGGTACAGTTATGGTTTGTATAGAGGAGTGTAGAATGATGATTTTTTTTTAAAAAGCATAAAAATATATTAAATTGGTAAAATAAATGTAACACACTATACCATGTGTTTTGACTTACATGTTTATATAAAGTGACGTACACGTTGCTATGGCAACGCGTTGTCAACGCATCAAAAAACATATAATAATTTTTACCTATGCCATATAGAACCTGCGTTTTTCGGAAACGTCCAAGCGCTCTGACAACTAAGCAATACGAATAGATTCTTCTGTATATTCTTATACACCTGTTTACAACGTTATTTTATTTGTTAGCATCTCTGTCGAGAATTCCTTATAAATTACCACCCACAGGCTAATTCTTCTTCTAAAAATTGTTAGGCAAGACATGCGGAACTCAACGCCGCGCTTTCTCTAACCAAATGTTTTGATATAAGTTTCGTTAGCTTAATTGATTTGCAATATAGAGATAGTAAATTTGAATAAACTAAATGCTTCCGGATATTTTTGATAATAAATTTAATGTAATGTAATAATAGATATATTTTCCGTTACGTTAGAAATCAATTAAACTTCGTAGTAAAAGTGGTTTGTCACTTTCACTTTTAATTAGGTGTTTTAATTAATGTTATGTTTTTTTTATAATTTGTATAAAAAAGTCAGAAACAACCTAGTGTCAAGACACTACAGTGACTTCTTTCTTTGCATTTATTTCTACTGCATTTATATATATATATATATATATATATATATATATATATATATATATATAGGTGTATATATATATGTGTATATATATATATATATATATATATATATATATATATATATATATATATATATATAAATGCAGTACTTTATACTAGAGACTCTTTCGTCTTACTTTTTCTTATTATTATCATTTTTCATGTAAAACTTATTTTATTCACTTACATTAGGTCATCGTGGCGCAATACAACAGCGTCTGATTGTAAACACGATAAGTTGTGGATTCGATTACCGCTCATTAAAATTTATTTTTATTTCTCCGCTGAAAGAGATTGAGACATTGCTCTTTCAAATTCAACGGAATGTCTTGACACTACATTCTATCTGCTAAGCGGGATAGAGCGTGAAGCTACTTTAAAACTTACATTAATGTGATTAGTAAATCAAATCTTAAAACTTAACTAGACATTATTTAAATGGGTTTTTTTTTAAATTAACTAAAATTACGAGGTACATATAACGCATGTATATATTATATAATTATACGTATTTACGCGGAGTTGAGTTCCGCCATTTAAAACAATTTCTAGGCGGAATGTGACGAGCGAATGGCATTTTCAGTTCACACGAACGAAATTGCGGGCTACAACTCGTCTTGAATATTATGTAACTGGCTGCCAAGTAACTTTGGATATTTGCTAGCTGTTTATACTTGTATAATTAAATTATAATTTTAATAGCATTCAACTCGATCCGTATGAATTTTAAATTTGAATTTACGTTGTTTAAATAAAATAACCAGTTTTTTTAAATACTTCAAGGTTTGTTCTATTCATGTTGTTTAAAGTATTTTGATTTGATGTCATCGCGGCGTATTCCGTCCATGTCATGTCATGTCAGTTTGATCGTAATGGGGGTAGGTTGATATGTAACTATGGGGTGTTTATGGCTATTAGTAGTCCCATTGACGCGTAAAATACCCGTTGCCTTGGCAACGTGAAATTGTATGACAAACATATGGTACTGTGCGTTATGTTTATTTTATTTATATATTTTTAATGCGTTATTATCAAAAATATTGTCTTTTTGCACTTTTTATAAGCCTTTATTTACCTTGCTCTGTTAGTTAGTTAGTTAGTGTGTGTAAAATCTTGAGACCTCAATTCGAACCACTTCCCAGTGACTTCAGTCCTGATCACAGTGACATTACATATATTCAATGTGGTTGTTAATCTAAAATGGCCGCCACAACAAAATGGCGGAGAAATGATAGGGCTTGATTTTAAGAATGCAATTGTGGAAAAATCTTATATTTAAAAAGGTATTTTTTAATTATTTTTTTTCAATATTGATTTCAACCACATAATAATTGCAATAATTCGCTTGCAAATTCTACCTTTAAATATTCTCAGTGTGATCGAAACAAATGCGGCATTGGTACCGCTCTATTGAACGAAATATTGTATATTTTGATCATAAAATAGATGAGGAAATACGTAACTGTTTTGTCGCTAAATTCACATTCTGCCTAAGTTAGTTTGAAATAAAATATTACTAAAAGGATATAAAAAGGATAATAAAACAATTTGGAGAATGTATTGGGATCTCTATGAGAAGAAACACATGAAACACCTAAGAAGGAAAAACGCAATTTTTTAAATAAGGTTTATATCCGGTTATAGTATTTCATAGATGAGGCCATCGTGGCGCAGCGGGATAGCGTATTACTTGATTGTGGGTTCGATTTCCACTCGAGGAATTATATTTTAAAAATTTAAAACTTGTCTTGATTACGGGCGGAAAACATTCAACGACAACCAGAGAGTATTGTCTAAAGTAGACTAGAAGTGTCTAGACTAGAGTGTCACTAGGTTGTTTTCTAACTATCCTGCTATGCGGGATAGAGCGTGAAGCTGAAAAAAAAAATCGTTAGATATCGAAACAAAACTAACACTCCTTATAATTGTATTGGTACCTAAGATGCACTAACAAAGATGACATTACAACGCGGTTTCTTATACGTAAAGCATAAAATTTATCATCTACATCCTGCCTTTGTGTTTACTCGCTTCGCTAACCGTATTGAATAACAGACGAACGTACGGACAATGAGGTATTGTTTATCTAATTATTTTGTGTTTCATTGATAGATTTGAGATCGTCGTTTGGTTAATTTGTTTTGTTTTTTTTTTTGCTTTAATGTTTGTTTGTTTGTTAATATGTTAGGTAAATTGTATTTGTATGTATATTTAACTGTTTTGATATATTCACTGGTTTTAGAATATGAGGCCGGTCATGGTGCGGTGTGACAACGTCTGACTGTAAACGCGATCGGTTGTGGGTTCGATCCCCACTCGGAGGAGTGATTATATTTAAATTATTTTACTTCCTCGTGTCTGGTAAAAGACAAAGTGCGGCGTTGAGTTCCAACGCTCGACGTCTCGAATTCAGTGGAAAGCGAAATACGGAGTGTCTTGACACTAGGTACTTTCTGTCTACCGTGCTATGCGGTATTAAAGCGTAAAGTTAAAAAAAAAAGAATATAATTTCTTGACGATAGTGAAGTCCTTATGTGATTCGATCAGAGAAACATTCGAAAATCAAATTTCCGCATATGTTATTGATTATATATTTTAATCGGGGAATTACCTATGAGTGTATCATCATAATTTCGTTATACGTTAAGGAAAAGTTTGTGCATTTTTTTTGAGATTTATTTACCTTTTAATTTATAAGTAAACTTTAGTTAGGTTTTCGTTTAAGGAATTGTATGCATTATTTTTTTGGGAAAATAGATAATAATAATAATAATAATATTAAGTCGGCTGTCTCAAACAATAGCCCAGTACTAAATATATTTGAAAAAACGTTTAAAAATTTGAACGCAGCGGGATTCGAACCCGCGCCGCTTGGAAACCGTCTAAGTGCTCTAACCGCTAAGTCATGCGTTCTACATCCGGCTGCGTCGAAATTCTTATTCGTTTGTTACAACTTATTTATGTTGCTAGCATCTCTGTAGAGAGATTTTTACAAATTTCTACTACTTAAAGATTATTAAGACATTAATAATCGTATAACAAGAGAGATTGCTATTAACTATTTTTATTGTGTGATTCCACACTTAAAATTAGAACCCATTAGCCCACTACTAAATCCAACCAAACCCTATTCCACAGTCCTAGTTTAGTTCCATATTTTATTTCATAGCTCCTAAGCATTAGTAGGACAAATCGCGGCGTTCAGTTCCGCCATTCAACACGCAATGTCCCGTATTCGGCGGAAAGTGGAGTACGGTTTTGACACTAGGCAGCTAAAAAAAATTTTCAAATTCCGTATATATATTGTATGTTAATGTTTAAAGTTTGTCACCCAGCGTCATGTCGAAATGCGGAATCCCAAAACGTATGATTAAAACAATTAAAATTATTCAAACTACAATAATAACCGCTTTTCATTGCACACTGTTAACGTTGCTACAATAAAGCTCTACGGTTGAAATTAAAACAAATATTGTACTACTCAATTTCAACTTTATCTCTTATTTAATTAAAATTCAATATTCATTGACCTGAATTTTGTGTTTGCTTTACCATTTGTAATCGATTTTGGTGCTTGTGCCGTGGGTATAGAGAGCGATTTTGAATGTTCTCAAGAGCAATATTGAATCAGAAAATGACGTATATAGGCTTATTCTTGGTTGGAAAATCGCCAAATCCCAGTTGGGTTGGTGACACACTGTGCACAGGATTTATATCTTGATAAATCTTTGGTATTTTAGGAGTGTTCCTACACTTACCCTCCGTAAGTGTTTTGTGATCACTCCGCTATTGTGATGTTTGGTAACATTTGTTTTTTGTAGAGGAATGTGTGTATATCTGGTAACCGGTTGATGTGTAAAATTCTCGTTGCCTTAGCAACTTGTACGTCACTTTAAACTTTTATTTCCATGTCAATGATGATAATGAAAAATTATTATTAGAATCAATATTTTTGAAATTTTTAAAAATATTAATATCGACTTATTTTTCTAGCTTCACTCTCTTATCCCGCATACCATGATGGATAGAGAGTACCTAGTGTCAAGACACTCAGTACTCCTCTTTTCGTGGAATTCGCGACATTGCGTGTCGATTGGCGAAACTCAACGCCGCGTCTTTTTTTACTAATAAGAAATAATTAAATATAATCATAAGAATTGAACCTATAACCGAACGCGTTTACACTCAAACGCCCACTGCGCCACGACCGGCCTCAAAAATACAAGTTATTATTTGCAATAAATAATATTAGAATATAATTCTTATTGGTAGGTACGTCTATCTATCTGTTAGAAACAGAAAATTCTTTTGACCCAATTCTCGCCGAAATTGTGAAATTACTATTAGGAAGGCTAGAATAATATAAAAAATTACATTTAAGAGATTTTTTAAAGTATTTTTAAGTTAGCTTCATTCCTCGTTTACTCTATCCCTCGCGGGGTAGTCAGAGACGACGTACCGCCAAACGCTACGGCCACTGCATACTTCTTTCTCGGTGGATCCTCATGCTTTTTACGTGACTTTCCTCCAGCATCATTGATACTGTGTTTTCGAAATCCTCCCGACCTCTCGTACCGCTCACCTTTATTGACCAATCGTGTGTTGTAAGTGTTTTGTTAATAAGTGTATCACAACCTTTAGGTTGAATGCAAAACACGAATAAGACTTTATATGGCGAGGCATTCAGATGACCGTGCCGATGTTAACGCAATTTGTGTTCTGAATTAGATTTTCATTTGAATCCAACTTTAATTTGACGTTTTATAAGTACCAATACAAATATATATATATATATATATATATATATATATATATATATATATATATATATATATCATTCATAGCTTCATGCTTCATCCCCCACAGCAGGGTAATCAGGGACAACGTAGTGTCAAGACACTCTCTTGACTGCTCTCCGCCCGCAAACGAGGCATTGCGTGTTGTGTGGCGAACTCAACTCCGCGTTGCGTTTTACCAGAGCGGAGAATTAAAAATAAACTTTAAAGTTTTTCATTCCCCGAGTGGGAGTCGAACCCACAAATCGAGTATACAGTCTGACGTCTGCTCACTGCATTTACATATATATGCTAAATAAAAATTATTATACAAGGATTATTTTACAATGAAACAGTGTTATTCCACACAGGATAAGAAATAAAAAAAAAAACAACATAATAATATACCAGGAACTCTGCCACTCGGTTCTTCGCTTTTCACCCAGGTACATTGACCTCTTAATGTATTGGAAAACGCCTTTTTTTCTTTAGTCCTTTGTTAAACCCACAGAATGGCTTATTCACATTCTTGGTAAATTAAATAACTATATATCAACTAATGCGCCGGTCGTGGCGCAATGTCTGATTGTAAACGCCATCGGTTATGGGTTCAATTCTCGCTGGATGGATGATTAGCGGAGTATGGAGTGTCTTGGACACTAGATCTACTCTGCTACGCGAGATAAAGCGTGAAGCTATAAATACAATATATATATATATATATAGCTATATATGGGTCGAGTAAACGTGATTGGTTGTGAGTACAATTATCATTCGGAGGAATGATTATATTTCAAAATTTATTCCTATTTCTCCGCTGCGTGAGACAATGCGCGGCGTTCAGTGTCGTCGCTCAGCACGCAATGTCTCGATTTCGGTTTAAAAGCCAATCAACGGAGTGTCTTGAGACTAGGGTTATTTTCGACTACCACCTTGCTGTGTGGGATAAAGCTTGAAGGTGTAAAAAATTAAATTAACCGTAGCGTTTGGCGCTACGTACTCTCCGACTACCCCTCGCGCTTTACATTATACCCTTATAAAGCGTGAAGCTAAAAAAATTAAAAAAAAAAACAAACAATTCTTCATCATATTAACATTATACATACATACAAAAGTAATACTGTGTGAAGATCTCAGCGAGTAAACTCTCTTCTAATAGAAAGTTCATTTAAGTCCATTGTATGAAATATTTTTAAGCAAACAATTTCTCTGTTCGCACCAAACACCTAAACTATTTCTAAATTAATGTCCACAATATACACATATGTGTGATGTTTCTCTGTAAAACGTCGCCCACACAGTTTCCCGTTGCGTTCGGATATCGAACCTGTTTTTAAAATAAAAAAAATGTTACACAGATTGGTTGTGGGTTCGATTTCCTCTCGGGGGGAATTATGTTTTAAAGGAATTTTTGTTTTTTTTTTTACGGAGTTTCTTGATATTAGGTTGTCTCTGACTACTCGGCTGTGTGGAAAGAAACGTGAACCTGTGGGGCACTTTGATTTCAAGTCTAATTGTTCATATAGGGATATATCTATATATCGAAAATTGGTAAAAAAAATTAGGATATGTACTGAATAGATCAATGGGAACCAAAAAGCGAGGAATAGAATACTTACCATTACAAAATATATGGAAAATATTTATACAATAATTTTCTAAAACATCATACTTTTCCTTTGGTTTGAAAATTTTCCTTCCATGTATCTTTTTTAGCTTCACGCTTTCATGCCGCTCAGTCGTTGCGTGTTGAGTGGCGTAATTCAACGTCGCGCTTTGTCTCTTACCAGAGCGAGGCAGTGGAAATTATTTAAATATAAACAATCCCCAAAGTGGGAATCGAACTCACAATCGATCGCGTTTACAGTTAGATACGTTTCCACTGTGCCACGACCGTTCTTTCACGTATTATAAAATTATTCGAATGTAAGTATAATCAAGCAGATATTCAAATATTTTTTTTAGTTGCACGCTTTTATCCCGCATAGCAGGATAGACATAAAGTACCTAGTGTCGAGACACTCCGTACTTCGCTTTCCATCGAATTTGAGACATTGCGTATTGAGTGGTGGAACACAACGCCGCACTTTGTCTTTTATCAAAGCGAGGAAATGAAAATAATTTAAATATAATCACTCCCCCGAGTGGGGATCGAACCCACAACCGGTCGCGTTTACAGTCAGACGCTGTCACACTGCGCCACGACCGGCCAAATATAGTTTATTTAAAAAAAATTACAGACGTGGAAATGAACTATGGAAATATAGTGGGCCAAATATCGCGAAACACGCGCCAAGTAGAGCATACGCCGATGACAAGTTCCGTTCTTTGAACTTTGTTTGATGACGTTACATTTGGTATGATTCAATAATTATATTTATGATGAGATCGTCGTGGCGCAGTGGGACCGCCTCTGCCTGTATATGCGCTTGGTTGTGGGTTCGATTCCCATTCGGGCAAATGATTGTATTGAAAATTGATTTACCTTCCTCCGCTCTGGTAAGACAAAGCGCGGCGTTGGGTTGTCCACTCAACACGCAGTGTCACCATTTCGCGCGGAAAGCAATCAATGGAGTGTCTTGACATTAGGTTGTTCTTGTCTACCATGATATATTAATACAGGAAACAAATACTTTGGATCCCATTGTTAAGAAAATTATGCCGATGTGAATGAGTGCAGGAAAACAATATCTTCAATTATAACCTATTAGAAATAGATTACATTATTAAAATAAACAGCACGCACTTTACTACACGTTTGACATACACTTGTGTTCAAAGTGATATACACGTTGCTATGGTAACGCATATTTTATACGTCAACGGAGTGTCTAGACACTAAGCTCTCAGCTATAGTAACATACTCCTATGATTGCGATGTATAATCCTGTATTTAATTTTTTTGTCGATAGTAGAGGTAATTTCTTAGTGGCCTACATACGTGGATGTTTTGCAAACAATGCGAGTGGAGTGACCGAGGTAATGACGGCGTTTTTTCATACAAAAATTCCAATGAGTAAGAATCGAACACACAACTCTTGTTATAAATGAATCTATTTAAAACGGTTTATTCGCGTATACTAAAATATACGCGATTAATCCGTTTGAAACAGTTTCATTTAAAATGTGTAAAAATCGCGAAAATCAAAGATCTTATTATTATACGACTGTTGTGTACACTCGGACACTTCAACTGAGCTACGATAAAGTGTTTTTTTCATAGAAAGAAAATCATAGGCTAGTAAAACATATTTTTTTTAGCTTCACCAGTTTTATCCCTCATAGCAGGGTAGATAGAAAGTACCTAGTGTTCAGACACTGCAGTGTCGCTTTCCACCGAATTTGAGACAGTGCGTGTTGATTGGTGAAACTCAACGCCGCATCAATCAATCAATACTTTATTTTATCTGTTAATATTGCTTTCTATGATTGAATAGGTACTATAAATGCGTATTTTTCTTGTTTCTGATATAAAGAAAGTGTAGCGTTAAGTTACGCTATTTAAACGTGAATTTCGAGAACCTATTGACTTACACTTTTTATTTAATTCGGTCAAACTAACAAATTGATGGAATTTCTCCAAAATAAAAAATAAATAAATAAACAATACAATTCCCCACCATAGATCTATAGAACAATCTAACAGATCAATTATAGTTATGGTGTATCAGATTAAATAACTCGCAACCCAACTTTCACTTTCAAAAGATTTAGAAACGGCCCAAAGTCATTACTTTTATCTGCTACAGATCAGTTTACGCTCTGTTCTGTTGGTCGTATTTCCTCGAGAACACTTTGTTTCGCTCTTTACCAGATTACTATGTATACCTTGTTATATGTTGACACTGGCTGTGCCCGTGACTTTGTTTGTTTATTTTATAATTTAAAAGTAAATTCTAGTACTTGACTTTTATGAGACGTCATAATCGATCAAGTTGTTCTAGACGTTAGGAGGAACACACAGATAGATGAAAATTGTAAAAATGTTATTTTAATAAATGTATCGTTTATACATACCTCTATATTTTTATTTAGTAAAAGAAGGTTATTTTAACATTAACAAGCAGCAGCTTCACGCTTTATCCTGCATAGAAGGGTAGTCGGAGACAACTTAGTGTCAAGACACTCCGTTGACAGCTTTTCGCAGTGAGTAGCAAACGCAACACTGTGCTTTCTCTTACCAGAGCAGAGAAATAATAAATATTTTTGATTTATAATCATTTCCTCTAGTTGGAAATCAACCCATCAATTAAGAAGCATCTGAAGGGAATTGGTCATGGATTCGATTCCCACTCGGGGTAGTGATTATATTTAAATTATCCATTAATTTCCTCGCTCTGGTAATACAAAAGTGCGTTATTGTGTTCTGCCAAATTCTGAAATCGGCAATAAGCGGAGTACGGAGTATCTTGACTTTGACCTTGGTACTTCCTGCTTATCCTGCTATGCGGGATAAAAACGTCCGTCAAAAACTTAAGGTACTTCCCCAGAAGTTACAAGTTTAACAGGCGCAGGATTACGATAAGTGACATATAGAGTGACTGATCACTAATTTTGTCTTGGATCAAAAGAAATAATTCTTTAAATCCGTATACGACTACTGGTTTTTTATTCGAAAATTACTTGAACTGAGAAGTATGAAATTAGGCACAGTTATACCTTATATGGGGTACTTTATTTCTGCACTCCTTCTCTATATAGAAAAAAATACATTAATTAATAAAATAAATGTAACACACACTACATGTTCCTATGGCACCATACTAGTGACATACACGTTCCTATGGCAACGCATCAACAGGACATGTGATATAAAGAAATATATGCTTAAAATTTATATTATTCTTTTAAGTTAACTTCACTTCTATTAGCTTCACGCTTTCGTCCCGCATAGCAGGGTAGACGGGAAGTACGTAGTGTCTAGACACTCCGTGCTTCGCTTTTCGCCAACAACCAGAGCGAGGAAATGAAAATAATTTAATTATAATCATTCCCCCGAGTTGGGATCGAAACCATAACCGATGGCGTTTACAGTCGGACGCTGTCCCTCTGCGCCACGACCGGCTTCTATTTAATATTTAATTTGTATGTAAATTCTATACTTTTTAATATTTGAATTGTGAAATACACACATACATACATACATAAATTCATACATTAATACATATCGTGTCTTTACCGTGTGTTCATGGTTTTTTTTGTAAAATATTGTTATTAAACGTTTTTATATAGAAACGGAACTGGTTTATTTCTGAAGGTCGTGTATATATATTTTCGTTGTTGAGATTCTATATGGTGATGTGTTTCACGATCTTTTACTGCGATATTTGGACTTAAATACGGTAATCTAATGTTAGATATTTAAAAATTGCAGTGTATCCGGAGATAACTTAGTGTCAAGACACTCCGTTGAATGCTTTCCGCCCGAAATCAAGACATTATGTGTTGTGTGTTGAGTGGCGGAACTCAACGCCGCGCATTATTTTGCCATATCGAGGAAATTAATAATATTTAGTTTAGGCATAATTATTCCTTCGTGTGAGCATCGAATCCGCAACAAAAAACGTTATCCATTATGGAAAGCAAATCATAACACTAATATCCAGAGAAAGAGAGAAATAGAGATATGCTTCTCTCCTTCTCTGCTTAATGCTGTTTTTTTTTAATAATATTATACAATATTTACTATTTTTAAAGTGTTATTCCACACTTAGGATTAGAAAACATTTTCGAAAAAACGTATAAAAATGTTGTTAAACGATTATTTCTTAATAATCTTTAAGTAGTAGAAATTAGTAAAAATCTCTCTACAGAGATGCTAAACAACAGCTGGTAGTAGAATGGATGGCTTAGCAGTCAGAGCGCTTGGACAGTATCCAAGAGGCGCGGGTTCGAATCCCGCTGCGTTCATATTTTTATGCGTTTTTTCAAAAACATTATACAAATATGTTCATAATTTATGTTTTTTTTTAACTTTTTTAATTAATTCTTTTTTTTTACAGTAGCTAATACATTATCCGTAACGTGAAAATAGCGTAGGAATATCCGATCTCTCTACACGCTCGAATGATTTAGAAAGAGAAGGCAGGCCATACCAATTGATTCAGTGTGAGCTAATGTTACATGTTTCGGTTATAATTTGAGACATCGTCCGCATCTAACTAAACATTTATGGACTGTTAGGTTATAAGTGGTTTATACTCTTAAGTTATGCTTTATTATATCAGCTATATTCCAGTGAAAGTCCCATCAAAATCGGTCCAGTCGTTCCCGACGTTAACCAGAATAAATAGACAGACAAAAATTGTAAAAAAAAAATATTGTGGTATATGTATTGTGTATACATACACATATAGATCCAGATCCCTTAAGTAAAAAGTGGTTATTTTAATATTACAAACAGACATTGCAATTTTATTTATTTATATAGATTTGTTATATTTTCTTATTAGGTTTTGGATACTATATAAACTTGTGTTTGATAAATATTCGAGCAACGAAATATGAACCCGCGCCTCTTGGGCAGTGACGAAAAAAAAAACAAAATCAGTAGTTGTAACTAAGATAGAGGAATTTTGACGTGGTACGATTAGAATATATAGCTAAAAGGGTTGAAGCGTTTGGATGGCTTTATGGCGGTTTATATCCAGCTAAGTATTTTTTTTAATTTTACATTGAGAAATTAGTTTGGTCTATTGGTGAAGTGACTAACGGTACAATCGACCGAGTTCACGCATTTACTTCAATTATTTGTTATTTTAATATTATCTTTTGTCGTTCTATTAAGACACCATTGAAGCGGCGTTATGTTTTTTTTAGCTTCACGCTTCATCCCTGGCGGGGTAGTCAGAGAGTACGGATCGCCAAACGCTACGGTCCCTGCATACCTCTTTCGCCTCGTCCACAGTCATTATCCTCTTCATGCATGCCCTTCGGGGGGTCCTCATACTTTTTACGTGACCTTCCTCCAGTATCTTCGATACTATGTTTTCGAAGGTCAACCGAGGTCTCCCCCGACCTCTCGTACCCCCCACCTTGGTTTCATAAATCTTTCTTACAATTCTTTCATCGCTCATTCTCTCAACGTGCCCAAACCACCTGAGCACGTTCTTCTTCATTCTTACTGTTCATGTTGCGCCAACTAAACTTCATCACGTCGGTTGACTGAGTATGCTAGATATAATTTAAAAAAAAATTACAAATTAATTTGATGCTGCTAGTAATATTTTACATTAAAAAAAAACATTCGATACAGACGAGTGGTTATCGATTTGATGTCATTTGTTTCAGCTATTGGTTTTATTAGCATATCCTGCCGCACCTTCATATATGACTTGCTATGACACAATGGGACCCCCTATAAGTCGAACATCATGGGGAAACGCTAAAAACCCATAAGAATTGGCAACTCATGGAGTACTTTAACTTGGATTTTAATTTGACACATAGAAATTGATTAATATAAAATTTAAAACACGACAAACCGAGTCCATACCTTCTTTTTCCTTAATATTATTTCTCATTTACATATCATTGTAATCGGCTATTTAGAACTAAAGGTCTATATTTAAGAGAGAATTCTAGACATATTCACATAATTTATTTTTTCAAAGACGTTGAGTGTCATGGTTATACATTTTTAGTTGGATATGTGAAATATATTTAAAATTCAAGTTGCGTGTGACAATTATTTTCAAAGGTTTATTATAAATTATTTATTATTTCAAAACATATTCTTAAAGTGGTTATTTATTTTTCTTTGAATTATAAAGGTGACAAGTTTTAAATAATCGAGCCTTTAAGTATATTTATATATATATATATATATATATATATATATATATATATATATATATATATATATATATATATATATATATATATATATATATATATATATATATATATATATATATATATATATATATATATGTTAACAAAGGTTCAATTGTAAGATTTCGAGCTATGAAGGTAAAATATGTATCTAAACGGCTTGTTTTGACTTACTGAATATTTCGAGGGTTGAGATTTCGAGTAATGGAGGTTTTCATGTTTGACCGGAATGGGAACAAAACAATTTTTCGTAATAAAAGTTCGAGTTAACAAGTTTCTAATGAATACAACCGTAGTGGCGTAATGGAAAAGCGTAGCAAACACAATGGTTGTACGTTCGATGTTTAGTTTACAGAATTTTTATATTTAAATTATTTTCATTTCTCCACTCTGATGAGATAAATCGTTGCGTTGAGTTTCGTCACTTATTTTTTTTTTCTTAGTAGTTATGATCATTTCTCCAGGTGTATGTAAGATTTGGGAGTATTCAAGCGTCGAGTGTACAAACGTGTTTCCCCCTCAATTACCCCTGTCATGTCAACTTTACCCCTCAACTTTCCAATTTCAATTGGATTTTTTTTTATTTTATTAATTAAATGGCATCATTAAGAAAACATTATTTTTCCTCAGCATTTTTTTTCCTAAATAAATAAGATAAAAAATAAACATGATATAATTTAAGCGATTCCAGGGCATGTTACTAGTTTTATACTATGTGGCATTACTTGGGCAACGTCTAGACGTCTGGCTTATGAATTATTTTGATATAATGCCAGTTTGTTCATATAAAGTTACATATGGTGTTTAATAAACAGTAGTGTTTGTTAACTGTTACGGAGTGATATGGAGAAGAAGAGAGTATTGTGATTTCCTTTAGCAGATAAGCCAAGTAAGGTATTTGTATGTATGATATTACATATGTTTGCGGTGCTCGCTGTTTCGCCTGCTAGAACTACATTGTTATATTTCTATATATATAAATATTTCGTTTTGCTAAAATTACTTATGTCACCGAGAGCACTGTGCCATTAGTGACACTGGCGGGTATAAGTTCGATAGATAATGTATGAAATAATAATTATCACGGTACTGTGACGAAACTGTAATTTTATTGATAGTGTGAATTAGCCTTAACTACAAGATGTCAACAAAATACACGACAAATCGAATGTTGCGTATATAAATATGTTGTTGTCGACTCGAATTTTTTTTTTTATATTTTATAATTAAGGTAAGGTATCAAATGTACCCCCTTGAAGAAATTATTAATATAGATATCTATAATAATAATTTCGTCTAGGGGTACGTTTGATATATTGACATAATCAATAACTCCCATTCCTCCTAGATATTCCGATCGGTTGTCATCTCTCCTCCTCTTCACTCTTTTGCCCCATATATTGGCAAAATCAGAGAGAACCTAGTGTCTAAACACTGCGTTTTTCACTTTTCGATCAAAACAGAGACTATCCGTGAAAAGAGTCGACAATCATTGCTACGTCTTGCTTTACAACACAACACAAAAATAATTTAAATATAATAATTTCCCCAAGTAGGAATCGAACATAGAACCCCGTTATGTTTACAATTGGACACTGTGTCCCTATGTTACGATATGCCTTCAATTCCATGATATTTTTCCATTAAACACACACAAAATAATACATTTTTTTTTTGCAAGATTATTGACCGCCCGATGGGTGTGAATATACATATATAAAGTTATTTTTATATAGAAATATCGTAAACTAGTTTTTATGTTGAAATTGCTCCAAAAATCTGGTTAGTCCTTCAAAAAATTCTAACATGTTATTGAGTTTCGTAATATGTATGGTTTTGGTTTGTTATATGCGTATGTGTTAATAATATTTGTGTAATAATTTTTTATTACAAGCCAGTTTCGGCCTGTCGTAACCATCGTGGCGCAGTAGTACAGAGTCTGGTTGTGCAGGCTTTTGGTTGGGGGTCTTCACGCTTTATCCCTTGCGGAATAGATCAGAAAGAACCGAGCGCCAAACGCTACGGTCCCTGCATTACCTCTTTCGCCTCGTCCACAGTAATCAACCTCTTCATACATGCCCTTAGGTTGGTTCTCATGATTTTTACGTGACTTTCCTCCACTATCTTAGATACTGTGTTTTAGAAGATCAACTGAGGTCTCCCCTACCTCTGGTGCCGTCGCTTTATAAATCTTCCGAATCTTAATTCGGAGGAAGTATTAAATATTTTTGTAAAGGAAATTATTTTAAATGTATTAATATTTAGTAGACTAGGGAGGTAGAGGTAGACCTATGATCACTGGCTACTGTAAAGTGTTTGAAACGTATATTTTCAAAAGTATATTTTCAAATAACAAAATATACGCCATTAATCCTTTAAAAATAGTTACATTAAAAATGTGTAAAAATCGCGAAATTCAAAGATCTTATTATGAATCATTAAATATTTAAATTATTAATATAATCAACTGATTAGACAAAGCTCGGCGTTTAGTTGCGCCGTTCAACATGCAATGTTTTGATACTTTTATAATTTTTTTAGTCTTCTATTCGGCATAAGTATATAGAACCCTAGGAAAAAACCATTTTCGACTTGCGATGGTTGTGGGTTCAGTTACTCTCCCTTCTAAGGGTATCAAAAGTTTAGATTTTGTTCAGATTTTACACAATTTATAACTCACCCAAGTCCCAAATTGGGTGAGTACCCGTAAAAGGGTTTCCACGAGAAGAAAAAATTCACAAACCCAAAACTATCCTGTGTACAGTTAAACTTTTGCACTGTGTCACAATAGATTTTTATATAATGTAAGGTTATTCTTAATAAATTAAGAATCGATAAGATCTAGCTATTAATACCTATGAACTTTCTAGACTTTTCCTACATATAATATAAAATATACCTCGTTTACGGCCGTCTGTCTGTACATGAAAGATATATGAACAAAAATATTATAATACCCCTTTATTATTTCAATAGAAAATTATATTTGCCTGTATGTCTGTTTGTCTGTGCCTTTGTTTACGCTAATCTCGGAAACGGCCAAACTAATTTAAATGATGTTTTCGATATTGTATTGTTACAAGCTCCATTTGGTGTTTTATTTCAATCGATTTATAAGTAAAAAAGCAGCATTGCATCACGCAAATTAGGATGGCCAGAGACTGCCCGTGGTCAGTGTCAAGACCATCCGTTGACTGCTTTAACACGTTCACGCCGGCTTTGCTATTCATTGCCCACACAAATTGGGGGGTATGCTTAAATTTTTTCCCTTTATCGGAAATACAAGCCACCGACGGTACACGTCGTCCGATAAGAAATTCCTGTGCGGGAACTCGACATCGCGTTTTGTCTCACCAACACCGAGCGGGAATCAAACCCACAATCAATCCCGTTCACAGCCAGACGCTGTCCCACTGCGCCACAATGACCTCTCATAAATAAGAATATTATTTAATTCGAAAGTAACTTTGTTTACGTGGACTTACCACGTTAATGAAGTTCACTAAATATATTTATTTAATTTAATTGTTTATTTTTCATACAAATGTTTTAAATAAATCACGTAACGCAGCCGCTGGTCACGTATTGTCAGTGTCGTGGTGTCAAACTAATGTTATATACATATAAAATTTACCTATAATCTGTATATCAATACGTGAAGCAAACACTTTGTGCCCATTTTTACAATAATAACGCGAACTGAGGAGTATGAAATTTGGCACAGTTATATTTTATGTAGAGATGGAATGCATATTGATAATATATTTTGAATATAATGCGTGAAAATATATTTAATTAATACAATAAATGTAACACAAAACTATGTGTGTGATATACACGTTACTAAGGCAACGCGTTGTCTACCCGTGTGAACGTATTTAATACTTAAAACGTAACGGTGTTTGAACCTGTGTCCTGTGATCTGGCGGTGAGTTTTACAACTGCATGTCTATGTTTTAATTTAGTGTGAAGTGAAGAATGAAGTGTGTTGTCTTCACACTTTTCTCCCGCATAGTAGGAACAAGACAGATAAACTGACAGACTGAAACCCAATATATAAATTATTGTTTTAGTATTATTTACTATATATACATACATACATGTTCATTTAGTAAAATGTGGTTATGTTTATATTACAAACAGACACTCTAATTATATTTATTTGTATAGATAATACATTAGAAATACATTGCAACTACAATATTACACACACTACAACGTCCTTGACATACACTTGTGTATAAAGTGATATACGCGTTGCTATGGCGACGCATATTCTACGCGCCAATGAAGCTAATAATATAATAAAAATATGTACACGTTCATATTGTATGTATTAATATAATTAATATATATATAATTAATATTTAATTATAATTTTTTTTTTGCTTCACACTTTTATCCCACATAGCGGAGTAGACAGCAAGTACCTAGTGTCAAGACACTCCATACTTTGCTTTTCATCGAAATTGAGAATCGAGATATAGCGTGCCGAATGGCTGAACTCAACGCCGCACTTTGTCTTACCAGAGCGAAGAAGTGAAATTAATTTAAATATAATCACTCCACTCAGTGGGAATCGAACCCACAACCGATCAGGTTTACAATCGGACGCTGTCACCGGCCGGGCCGGCCATATTAACAATATATTAAAACTTGATGTATTAAACTGGTATGTTGGGTATTTTATTGAAATTTCCATACAAATAGCTTTTGTGCGTATGTTTTTTTATCTTATCTTTGCGTAACTAATATCTATAAGACAATAGGTGGTGGTGTACACTGCCTTTTTTTTTTCGCTCTGGTAAAACAGCATAGCGTTGATATCCGCCGCATCAAGACGCAATGTCTCAAATGTAGTGGGAAATGTGGGAAAGAGTGTGACTATCCTGCTTTATGTAATATATAAAAATATTTTATTTTTTTTCATCCTGAGACGTAATAATTTAAACTTTTAATAATATGTAAAGTGGAAATCGAACACACAACCGCGTTTACAGTCAGACATTGTTCCACTGCGCCACGATGGCCTTTAATAATTATAAGATTATTAATTTAAATATGGAATCTAAAGAAAAAACGGATTTTTTCTCATTAAAATTGTCTCCCGAAACGGCGGTAGCTTACTGTGGGTAGGACTGACAGCACTGACAATTTATTTTGATTGGCGCTTATAACAGCCTATTTGAATAAAGACTATTTTGATTGTAAGATAATACTTTGTGAGGTCATAGTGTCGTATGGTACAAAGCCTGATTGAAAACCCCATTGGTTATGGGTTCGATTCCCAGTCGAAGAAATATCTTAAAAAAAAACTATTTTCATTTCTCGACTCTGGTAAGACAAAATGCGGCGGTGAGTTCGCCACTCAACGCCCAATATCGGACAGTATGCTGTCAATGGAGCGTCCTGACATTAGGTTGTCTCTGACTACCGTGCTATGCGGGATAATGCGTGAAACGTGCAGTTTAATAAAATCAATAGAATTTACTACTATTGTGTATAAATTTACCTGACATCGTAATTATGCTAGGTAAAAATAAATGATTGTTTTATGTGATCGAAAACTGTATATTGTTCTGTGCATATAGAACAAATAGTTTAGTGGGTCACAGCTCTGGGACGGTCTTCACGAGCCGCCGGTTCGAGGCCCGCCGCGTTCAAATTATAATATGTTTTGTTAAAATATTTTACTATAGGTACTTAATTTATATAATAATAATAATAAAATTATATTTTCCATTACAGGTGTTCGTGAAGGAATAAGTCAATAAGTGATCACGGGAATAAGTGTTTTTTGCTTAAATAAAATAAATAAATAAATAAGTGTTCCTTGAATAAGTTCCTCAAAATGGCACATTCGGAATTGAGCGTAGTTTAACGCCATCTATCGAAGAATAGTATGTTAAGTGTTTACTGTGTTGTGAAGTGGAATTGATCAGCGCCATCTAGCAGTGATGGTGGGTACGGCGTCGAATTGTGACAGTGTAGTTTAAAGCATGGAGGCGGGCTTCATACCGGCTGGCGCGGCGGGGGCCGGGGGCTCCGGTCCGCCCCCCACCGTGGTGGCGCCTTCGGTCAACGTGATTAGGGCTCCCGGTTTGAAAAGGGGGAAGATGGAGGAAGCTATTTCTGATCGGGTGAGTGTGTTTTTTTTTGCGTTTGAGTTTGGTTGGTGACATATTCAGTGTCGAGTACAGGGATTTAGAGGTTTGTATGTACACGTATGCGTGTTATTGAATTGTTATTGGAAACAATATATTATACTATTATGGTCCTTAATAAAACATGCTTTAAATTGTAAAGAGTGAACTGAGTATGATAAGGTTTGTATTGAATACTATGTTCCAGAACTTGGCGCTGTTTTTCTTTTGCATTTCATATGAATGAAACATCTAACTCTTTTTCTGCATTATTTGAAATTTTATTTTTTATGGTAGAGTAGACAGAAAGTACTTAGTGTCAAGACACTCGGTACTTCGCTTTCCACCGAATTCGAGACATTACGTGTTGAGTGGTGAAACTTAACGCTACACTTCGTCTTACCAGAGCGAGGAAGTGGAAATAATTAGAAATATAATCACTTTCCCGAATAGAGATCGAACCAACAATCGGTTGCGTTTACAGTCAGACGTTGTCCCACTGCGCTACCGGCCTTAATGGTTTTAATTTATTTTCCTTTTATAAATTAAATCAGTATCTTCTTGTAAATTTGACTTTATTTTTAAAAGTATTTCTGTAGGTCAGTCCAGTTTGCGCGCTTGGTTGGAGGTTGATTCCCGCTCGGGGGAATTTCAATACTTGCTTAAAATATTTACATTGATCTGCTTTTTTACGGCAAAGCTCCGTTGTATATTTTGTCACTTACAATTTTTTTTATTAGTAACGGAAAGCTGAGGAAGGAGTGTCTTGACACTATGTTCTTTCAACTGGCTACTAATTTAAAATTGTTCTTTTCTACTTTTCATATCATTTAAGTAATTAGACACGAGTTAATTTAAAATACCACAAATTCATCAATTTCTTATTCATTAAAATACAATTTAATATCTGTATCTATATCGTTCACAATCCGACTCTTTACCACTCAGTCACGATGGCCATCAACGAAATATCAATTAAAGTAATGCAGAAATATGCAGAAGTGCCGTCCAAGCCAATGGTATCCTGTCATACGTTATAACACTGACTTTATACTGACGTTATATTGTATTAATTGAATTATAAACAATGCACTATTGAATGAGAATTCAGTGTTGTATGGAGATTAATTTTTGCAAAATTTTTCATTACCAGGTAATGATATTTTTAAGTAGTTTTTTTTAGCTCTTTATCCCGCATAGCAGGATAGACAGATAGTACTTAGTGTCAAGACACTGCGTACTTCGCTTTCCACCGAATTCGAGACTTACGCGTTGAGTGGTAGAACTCAACGCCGCACTTTGTGTTACCTGAGCGAGGAAGTGAAAATAATTTAAATATAATCACTCCCCTGAGTGGGGATAGAACCCACAACCGATCGCGTTTACAGTCAGACGCTGTCCTACTGCGCCACGACTGGCCTCAAGTGGTTTTTATAAACCTTAATAATAACACATGTTTCTTTTTTGTATATAATAAAAAAACTATAATAAAAAATAAAAAAAAACTCATGGTGTTGGCGCTCTGACCGCTAAGCCTTGCGTTCTACTACCAGCTACGTCGAAATTCTTATACGTTTTTGTTACAACCTATTTACGTTGTTAGCATCTCTGTAGAGAGATTTTTACAAATTTCTACTACTTAAAGATTATTAAGGAATAATCGTTTAACAAGAGAGATTGCTGTTTTATTTTAATAGTTTACTATTTTTAAGCTATTAGAAAACAAACATTTTGAAAGAACGTATAAAAAAATATTTCTATTTCTCCACTCTGGCAAGACAAAAGCAGTGAGTTCGTTCAATAAACTAGAATGTCTCCGTTTCTTATGGAATACAGCCAACCGAGCGTCTCGACACTAGGTTGACTCTGACTGTCCTGCTCTGCGGGATGAAGCGTGAAGTTCCGATTCAAAATTTCCCTCAAAAATCTCGCTTACTCTCACCTTAAATGCCGGCAACGCTTCTGTAGGCCCTCTGGTGTCACACGGGGCTGTGGGCGGCGGTGATCACTCACCATCACGTGACCCGCACGCTCGTTTGCCTTGTCTATCCTGTAAAAAAAAAATCGCCACTATCATACATTGCTAGCTTAAATATAACTAAATGCTTTTAAAAGTTTATAATTTTTTTTTATAATATTCTTATTTTCTTGTCTTTAATAAAGCGATGTTATTTCATAGAGATGTTAAATCTATTAACACTTTGCGCCGCAGCGGCGAGTCGGTGACAGTGGAGTGCACTTGACAGCGCTCAATGGGACCGCCTCAGGGTGCTTTGCTTTACGTGAATATTAGATGATGTCGGTCATTTTTGTATATGTTATCGTTTACTTTTTTTCGGCACAGTGGTTGGTGTGACGTTTTACTTGCCGGTTGCAGGTTTGATTTTTTTATTTGTACATTTATACTGTACGGATTATTGTCTGTTAATTGTTGAATGAGGCTGATAGATGCATTTAGAGTTAAAGTTTATTATTTACTATTGTTATTGGTTTCACTTTGTTATCCCTCATAGCAGGATAGATAGATACGTAGTGTCAAGACACTACATCCGTTTGCCACTGAATTGGAAACACTGCGTGCTAAGTGGTGAACGCAACACCGCGCTTTGTCTTACCAGGGCAGGGACAGCCTATCGCGTTCAACAGTCAATGAAAAGAGAACAGAGTAAATGATCACTAGCTTCTCTTTGATAATTCTGCAAATTCTTAGAACATTTACATTAATAGCGAAAGATAAATTATGGTTAGATATGTTTTGATATAATTATCATTAAAATGATATCCTTGGAGTCTACCTACGTACATACATATATACATAGTTATGTTTTACTCCGAGTGTACAGTGTGTTGTTAAAACGTGAAGTGACATTAATCACCTGTATAATGGCGTGCCTAATTGATTTTGTATGTACTCCAATGTCACGTGGATTGATTTTATTCTAGATTTATTACTAGAGATATTTCTAGAGGCTGTTGTTTTGAAAGTGATTTGTTCAACTGAGTGTCTTGACACTTGGTTGTCTCTGACTATCCCGCTATGCGGGATGAAGCGTGAAACTGTGTTAACAGTTAGGTTTCAAATAAATATATATATTTTTTTAACATTATAATTTATTGTCATGTATTGTAAGGGGAATGTTAATCAATTTTTTGCGGTGTGATTTGACTTGAAAATTTGCACGTGTGTCCGGGTTAATACAATATTCTTGTAACATCAACTAGATATACTGGCCAGTGCGAAGTATGAAAACGATAAAGTTATCGCGTATAAGCAGGTTTTCTCATAAAAGTTCCACGGCGGGTAGTTCAAGAGAAAATGAAGCAATTACAAGCTTTATCCTGCATAGCAGGATAGTCAGACAGCATCTAGTGTAAGACACTCCATTGACTGCTTTCCGTCCGAAATGGGGACATAGCGTATTGATTCAACACTGCGTTTTTAGCCGTACCGGAGGTAATAAATCAAATTAAAATTTAAATATAATCATTCCTCGGAGGAGGAATCGAACTCACAACCGATCGTGTTTACAGTCGGAAGAGCCTGTCCTACTATGTCAAGATGGTCTATAAATAATATAAAGAAAATAAAGCCTTTAGCTAAGAATTCCGAACAAATGACCAATGACTCGAGATGATATTTTTTCCTTCTATTGTATTAAGCAAATATTACAAACAGAATTGTAGTGTCAAAACATACCATATGTTTAGTGGCGAAACTTAACGCCGCGCTATTGTACGCCAAATGCACCTATAAATTTTATACAGTTTTTAAATTATTGTATAATAATAATGATCTTTGTTATGAGCAATTCAATAGATTTTATGAAGTAATCTCGATTATAATAATTATAAGGTTGGCTTAATAGAGTGGTGTTCGTCTCAATAGTATCAAGATGTAATATCCTGTATGACTCGGTTACTTATATGTATAGTAAGTTTGATTCTCGACTATTATATATATATATATATATATATATATATATATATATATATAAATATGTATGTATATATATATATATATATATATACATATATATATATATATATGTATGTATATATATATATATATATATGTAAACTTTTTCTTTAGGATTAATTGCGTATGTTTTATTAAGACACCAGTTTAAATGTGACCACGAACTGCTGTAAAATATTTATTTGGTCTATTAGTTTAAAAAAAATGAACGATATGTTTGACCTGAGCACCAAAAAGCGCCCAATAGAGAAAAAAAATGTCATAATAATATAACGATTACTGGCATGTATAAATACAATTCTTATCAACACACCATGCGCGTAAAGCCGCGACCGAAACATAGTATGTGAATTATAATATATGAAAAAATAAACATGAGGCCGGTCGCGGCGCAATGGGACACCGTCTGATTGTTGACACTATAGGTTGTAGGTTTGATTCTAACTCAACAAACGATTACATTTAAAGTTGTTTCCATTTATTCGCTCTGGTTAGAGCAAACGCGGCGTTGAGTTTCGCCACAATGTTGAGTGGCAATGTCTAGAATTTGACGGAATACTACAGTGTCTTGTTGTCTAGGTATTTTCTGTTTGCATGAAGGTGATAAATACGTTTAAAAAAATATTTTAAAATGTTAAGTGACTTTATTCTCTCTGCCTGTAAAAATACAATTTATTTAAAAATATATTAAATAAAAATATAGATATTTGTATGAATTTTGAACTTTCTTTGTATGTCAGAATGTATGGTTCCATATATACGTATGTATATATATGTATGTATATATGTTTGTATGTTTGTTCGTACGTTACAAGATTATGACATACTTAATAACGTTTAAACTATAAAAACACAATAAGTGAACGTGTAAACAAAATAACTCGACATTTGTTACTGTCATTTTGTATCTGTTAGATTAAGAAGTAGTAATAGAAATAATATACACTCATTTAATATTTTACCATCGATTCTAAGATTATTTAATATTATTTAAGTATATTAGAAACATTTAAAAACAAAGTATGAAAATTGAACGCACCGGGACTCGAACACGTGACTATGGGAACAATGTATTGTAGAACGCATGGCATAACGGTCAAGGCGCTTGGACGGTTTCCAAGGGTTTGTGTCCAGCTGCGTTCAAATTTTCATACGTTTCTTAAAAAAATATTTTATATTTTAGCAATGGTTTTTACAATAAGTAAAAAAAGTTATTATTATAATTCGTTATTCTCTATAAATTAATTTTAAATCTGCAAATATTATATGAACCTTGATCCAATCGTACTGTAGCATTATTGATATAACAGTATTGAATACATACTATAATACGATCTTTGATTTTCGCGATTTTTATACATTTTAAATGAAACTATTTTAACCGGATTAATCGCGTATATTTTGGTATTCGAAAATACATTTTGGACACCAAATGTATTTTCGAATACCAAAATATACGCGATTAATCCGGTTAAAATAGTTTCATTTTAAAAATACATACTGTGTTAATTAAAAAAAAATACAATCCAGTCATGATTATTTATTTAAGATTATTTATATTAATTGTGTGATGATTTTGTCTGGTTGTGTATTTTTTTTTATTGCTTAGTTAATCAGCGCTAAGAAAATAATATATAGGCACGTTTCTTTTTCGTTTTTATGGCAATATTTATTTATAGAACTATTTAGCGTTATTGATAACCTTACTTGCTTTCTTTGTAATATTTGAAATATATTTTTAATATATTACATAACGAATTCTTAGTAAAAATATCATATAACAGGGTAATGTCTGGGCGAGGCGAAAGAAGTATGCAGGGACCGTAGCGCTTAGCGCTATCCAAAGGAATAAAACGTGAACCTAAAAAAATCGCAATTATCTATTAAACTAATCCAGACTTAAGAATATATATATATATATATATATATATATATATATATATATATATATAAAAAAAATGATATATCTATTATGTACGATGCCATTTCCAAACCAACTGTTCTTCTTAGTAAACTCGCACCATTACCTACAATGTTAAGTCAGTACAGCTCCTCCCGTCGCGCGATATACACGTGGAATTCTCTTTGCCGAGTAGTCTTGTGTTTTTGTGTGTTTGTTTGTGTATTTGTGTTTCTTTCTAATATTTGGAAATATGTTTCTTTCCATATTTTAGTGGAAATTGAAAAACAAAATGGTGATTCTTTTTTTTACATTTTTTTTTACTTTTGGCTAAATGCAATCGTTTTTTTGCTTCTTAGTGTTTTTTTTTTGACTATTTTTTTTTCAACTTATATATTTAAGTATATTATGAAATTAATTTTAGGTTATTTTGAGTTCAATTAGTGTGGTTTTAAATTTTAATTGGTGTTAATTTGTATAGGCATTATAGTTATCGCTAAATGTCGTACAGGTTAATAAGATATGATAGTTTCGTCTTAGTTTGTTTTGTGTGTGTGTGCGTGTGTGTGTGACTGTGTGTGTGTGTGAGATAATTTTTTGGCTCGTTATATCTATTGTGACTCAGTTGGTAGATTGTTTTTGTAATATACAGGTTGTAGGTTCGAATTTTGTGTGTTTCCGTACTGTTTGTAGTGATAATGTTATGACAACTTGAACAGTTTTATTTTATGTATCTATATTATTTATATTCGCCTATATATTGTTTCCTATGAGACATAAGGCGGCGTTGAGTTACACCACTCAATCTGAGAACGATTTATAATGACACTAGGTCCTCTCTGTATACTTTGGTATGTTAGTTGGGTAGAAAGCGTAAAGAAGAAATAATCAAGTAAAATATACTGTACTTTTCATTTTAAGTAATATTTATATATAATTCTAAACCAAATATCTCGACTCACTTTGTCATAATAATCTCTTGCTATTTTCAAAGTAATAACTACCGTCGTTTAATAAATGATATTGCTCAAGTTAAATTATATTGGCAAATACGAGTTGTTTATATAATAGGAACGTGTCTTCGTAGGTATATATATATATATATATATATATATATATATATATATATATATATATATATATATATATAATATATTATATATAAATTATAATGTTTTAAACGGATTAATCGCCATCTACCTGTGAGCACGGACTGTAAAGTTTTCGAAATGACAGGTTGTGGATTCGATTCCAACACGAAGGAACGATTAGATTTAAAATTATTTCCATTTCCGCGCGTTCTGGTGAGAAAAAGCACATCGTCGTTGAGTTCCGCCACTCAACATGCAATGTCACTATTTCGGTGGAAAACTGAATACGGAGTGTCTTGACATTACGTATTTTCTGTCTACTCTGCTATGTGAGATAAAACGGTGAAGTCACTGATAACATAGATATTTAAAAACAACCTGTTTATTCAATTTTAAGTTATTATGTTTTCTAATGAGATTTAAACGTAGCTGAAACTAGCCAACGCAAATATAAGATAATGAAAGTAAATATTCAACACTTGAAGGAGGCCACGGCATAATTTGTACTGGGAATTGTTTTTGTCATGTACGTTTTGAACCTTATTTGTAACGTGAAATTTTTACATATCTAGATTCTAAGATAAAAATATATAAAGCCTAAGTCATACCTAGAAAATCAGCTGTCTATCAGTGAAAGTTCCATTAAAATCTGTCCAGCCGTTCCAGAGATTAGCCGTAACAAACAGTTATACAATAATTGTTAAATATGTTTTTTTTTGGTTTTTATGCCGTGTATACACACGTGTACGTTTTCCTTAAAGAGAGATAGAGAGAGAGAGAGAGAATGTAAGATATTTTGAAAATACTAGTGTCATAAAACAATATAAGTACCTAATTTTTTTTAGCTTCACGCTTTTATCCCGTGTAGCAGGGTAGGCAGAAAGTACCTAGTGTCAAGACACTCTGTACTTCGCTTTCCACCGAATTCGAGACATTGCGTGTTGAGTAGCGGAACTCAACGCCGCACTTTGTCTTACCAGAACGAGGAAGTGAAAATAATTTAAATATAATCACTCCCCCGAGTGGGGATCGAACCCACAACGACGCTGTCACACTGCGCCACGACCGGCCTCGACCTATGTACCTAATTGAGATATAAATATGTATTCGTTATTAAGTCCATTTCAAACGTTTTGCAAAGGTCACGGATAAATAATTTAGAAGGCCCGCTGAGTTTCTTAACCGTTCCTCATATGGGAAATATATACGTTACGTTACATTGTTATAATGGTTTTCAGACCCCCACACCCTCGTCCTTTGTGACGACTGATCACGTTTGTGTGATCAAGCCGTTGTCAAGCAATGTCACACTTTGTCAACTCCCTCCTTAGTCCTCAACGAGTTGAGTTATTTACATATGGTCCTTTAGGTCTCAGGTTGGGTTAGAGGAACAAGGGTTTGACGTTTAAAAACTAACAAGGTTATTTTGTTTTATATTCGCCCTTTTTTTCTCCCTCTGCAAAGTAGTCAAAACACTCAGTTCCTGTAAATTGATTTCGTACATATAAACATATTATTTTTATACGAATATATTTTATTATTTATTTGTCGACCTTAACGATACCATAACGTCTGCCTACAAAATCATTAAGCCCACTGTGTTAGGAATGTCCTCAAAAACACACAAGCATACGACTAACTAAGTATCTATATATATATATATATATATTTATGAACTTTTGTTTTTGAGTAATTTTAACTTTTGTAATATTTTTATGTTATTCAGTTAGTATTATAAAAACACACGATTCGTGCACCACATTCCCGTGGTGTAATAAGAGAAATTCGTTAAGCTTTTATCCCGCATAGAAAGGTAGACAGGAATTATTTAGTGTCAAGAATTTGAGACATTGCGTGTTGAGTGGCGGAACTCAACGCCGCGTTTTGTCTTGCCAGAGCGAGGAAATGACTACGACGAGGAATTACAGTCAGGCGTTGTCCTAATACGCCACTACCGGCCCGTATTAATTAGTTTATTACTTGGTATTTATTTATATATATATATATATATATATATATATATATATATATATATATATATATATATATAAACTATTATTATATTGAAAAATTACTTGGAACCTTTTTAAATTGTATCCTATGTGTTATTCTATTATATATACTTATATCAGTGTAAAGTGTCATCCAAGTTAGTTCAGTAGTTTTTGTCCTAAACAACAACAAACATACATATTCTAAAACGTTTGCATTTTTAATATTAACAGGATGGGATTGAAAATTTACCCAAATCCTGCAATTCTAGGTACTATTGAAAATAATTGAAATATACATATTTAAAAATAATCGTTTTAAAGCCATCTTGAATTTTATATTTAATAGTGTACTGTATAGTGTTCCTCAAACGCTTATATATTATACCCATATTAGCTGTATTGCAGAAAAAAAATATATAATCCGCCATTTTGTTTGTTGCGGCCATTTTAAAGTAACAATAGTACTGATTATATATTAACGGCATTGTCATCTGATCTATAGGTGTGTTCGTTATATCAATTAATTTGGACATTGTAGTGTGGAAGTATGTTGGATTTTGCTTGCCAATTGCAATTTCGTAAGATAATAAAATCTTATAAAATTATTATTAACTATACGGAATAAAATCTTTGATTTTCGCGATTTTATGCATCAGTCTACCTGTGACCACGGACTACTGTAAAGTGTCCAAAAATGGTATTTTCGAATACCAAAATATACGCCATTAATCCGGTTAAATAGTTTCATTTAAAACTATACGGAAATAAGACAAACAGACTAGTTAGAGACTACCTAGTGTCAAGATGTTTATATTGCGTGTCAAGTGACGGAGCTCTATGCTGCGTTTTGTCTGACCAGAACAGATAAATGATAGTGAGTCAAAAGTCTTTCATTCGAGTTGGTTTCGAATTAGAACCTACAAACACCGTGCCCCGATGGCCTCTAATTAATTTATATCCAACTCTAATTTAACCGGACATACAAAATGATTGTATACATATATATTTGTATAATACGTTTAATTTTTACCTGAAAAGGCAAAAAAATGCAGGAAAACCAATGGATTCACAATACCTATTATAGACGTTGCCAAGTATCAATGAGTCCTAGACGCCCTCCGTATATAGTCTGAATATCTGTTTGTTTGTACGGAAGCAATGGAGGCACTTGATGAATAAATCGATAATGTTTATATATCTATTTATATATGTATATGTGTTCTTTTATTTGCATATGATAATTATTGACTTGATGTACAGTAATTAAAATATTTTGGTAGTGATAGAAGGTTCTAATACAAGTAGTGACAATTTCATGCTATTTGGAAATTATTTATAACTTAAGGTTGACATAATATATATATATATATATATATATATATATATATATATATATATATATATATATATATATATATATTATATACCATAATAACACTACAAATTTATCTGTCTATCTGTCTGAACGGCTGAACCGATTTTGAACGGGATTTTGACTGGTAATTGATGTAATTTAGAATTATAATATCTTTGGTAATATTTCTTCATTTAACTAATGTACACGTCGTTCATACAATTCGAATTAACCTGGGGTCGTGAATTCGAATTCATTAGAATTCGATTATATTTATTTTTAATATTTTTAAAATTACTCCATACTTAGGATTGGGATTAATCCTTTATTAATATTTATTAAAAGACTAAAAATGGCATTTTCTATTTAATTCAAATATTGCGTTAATGTTGGGACACCCTATATTAGAAAAAAAAATGCATATATATATATATATATAAAATTTTGAACGCTAAATCGGACTCGAACCCGCTTCTCTTCTGTTACTCGTCTTATTTACCATACTGATATGATGAAATATATCATTTTAGACCACTCCAAAAATGAACTCTTGAATTATTAAGTCTAGAGCGATCGTCAATTTGCAAGATGATGGTGACATCACGATCCCAGTGCGCAGTGTGATTAATTCATACAGTTTCCACTACTGTACTGTACCTACATTGTATGTTATTTGCTTTATAGTTGATTAGATATATGAAATTATGTAATATAGCATTGGGTAGCTTGACGCCGGTCTGACGCTCGGTCCGGTTGTGGGTTCGATTTCCACTCGGTGGAATGTTTATATTTAAATTATTATCATTTTCTCTCTCTCTCCCTCTCTCTCTCTCTCTCTCTCTCTCTCTCTCTCTCTAGGCAAGTACTAAGCGCATGGTTGAGTTCCGTCATACAACACGCAATGTGACGATATCGGCGGAAAGCGGAGTACGTAATGTTTCGATACTAGGTTGTCACTGACTATCTTGCTATATAGGATGAAGCGTATACAATATATCTAAAATGGGCAAAAAGGAAAAGAACATAGTGATTTATCACCAGACACTAAAGAACGTGTGTGGTCTCTAAAATTGTTGTAACTTTTTACTTAAATATTTTACTGACTACGTTTTAGTTAAATACTGTAGTAACTAATTTTTTTTCTTATTTATATACTAATACATAGATTTTACTCCAAACGTGTATTTTATTTAATAAATTTATAGTTATACCCCCTTTGGTTTTGTAAACACACAGATGTTTAGATGATTAAATAAACACATGTCGCTTAATCGATATCTAGGAAAAGGTATTATCACAGTCATATATATATATATATATATATATATGTGTGTGTGTGTACGTGATGTACATATTTAAAATTATCAATTGAATACATTTATTTTGATCTTTAAATAAATATTTTTATGTATATATATATTATATATGTGTTATATTATATATGTCTTGTTATTTATTGATTATATTATTTAAAGTATTACATTTTTCATTTAATTATCAAATTGTTTTATTTTTTAAATATTATTTTTTTTAGTAAATAGTTACCCAATGGAGTTGTATCTGACTGTTTGCGCGATGGTCTTGTGTTCGATTCCCATTTGAATAATGTTTGTTTTTTAATTTCATGTTTGTTTTTTAATTTCATTTCCTCACTCACTCAGCTTGTTATGTTTCGAAGTAGGCAACATAGTGGCTCAATACTGGGTTTTCTCTTCTTATTTCACTCGTGCTGTATAAGGAAATAACAGAAAAGTCATCGTGGCGCAGAGAAACACTATATGTCTCTAAACGCGATTGGTTGTGAGTTCGATTTCCACTCGGAAGTAATACAAATATTTTAAATATATTTGCATTGGCGTTGCACACATACACATACAATTCGAGATTTTGGAGTGTCTTAACACTAAATACTAACTGACTACCCTGCGATGCGGGATAGTGCGTGAAGAAAGATGTCTGAAACTAAAAAAAAAAAATAAACACAAAACAAAGATCTGTTCTTTATAATATAATAGCCGGAAGCAGCGTACATGAGCGCAGTAAAGCAAATTGTATTAAGTGGCGGTTAGATCACCTCTATCTGGGGAAGGCTGTAATTTCTTTACGTGGGCGTCGCTCGTGAAATCGTTGTTTTTACTCCTTTTCTTGTTATTATTGCCAATTTTAAATGTTTATCTTTTAATTATTATATATGTAGTTTAAAGACAATATGGCTCAATGGAATAACGTTTGAATGTAAACACGATGGTTTTGGATTCGCTCGCTATACATGCGCTGATTTTTTTTTTCGAATGTGTAATATGCTGTTGGCGCTACTGGTCTTGACAGCGTTATGGGGGTTTTGGGGTAGGCTGAGCTAGAGGAGCTTAGCGTTGAGACCTTAAGAGGAATCTATCAACTTAGAACCATAGTGTCACAAGGGGTGTGGGGTTCGAACCTCGGCTTGTGTACACTGTTTGTAGTGGAGGAATTGCCTGTACGGATCAGCATTTTTTTTATTGTAAAATTTACTACACTACAGACTGGATCTGTTTCTTTTTTTCCTTGTTATTTATTTCTCATTCGTATTTAATTAAAATTGGCTATTTAGAACTAAGATCTATATTTTTATATCTATATGTAAGCGATTTTTTGAAACAAATTAAATAATCTTAATTCTACAAGGTAACATTTACCACTTTCGCCGTTCTGGTACGACAAAACGCGGCGTTGATCTCCGCCACTCAACACGATGTCACGAATGTTTTTATAACTTCCAAACACACTAACTACTTGTTGTTCATGTACATAGTTATTAAACATACAACTAGAGTATAGAAATTATTGATAAGTTGCTTTACTTTCAAATTACAACCGCTTTTTATACTGTTACAACAACATTTTGTATGACCTGGATTCTATACAGTATGTAAGCTATAGGAATAGTAAAATTGTAACAAACTTTCCCACCTATCTATACAGCAGGTTAGAGGGTCAGATAGAACTCAGTGTCAAGACACTCCGTTTTCCGCCACATTTTACTTTTAAATCTGTTTTAATATGTAAGACTTATCATTTTATGTATTACAAGTGGTTTCAATTGATGCGTAAGATACGCGTTACCATAGCAACGTTTATGTGACTTCATACAAAACTTTACTTAGTTTATTAATTATCTTATATTAATTGTCAGTTTGTTCGATTAACCAAACTCTTCGATACTTGGGTTGGTATGAACTGAGACTCGTCGTATATGTACAGTTGGACATGGCACTACCACTCAACTATGACGTCCGTTTTAGAGTCGCATGTGGGCCGATAGAAAACTACACGCTTATATTTAATATATTTTTTTTAAGGAAACTGATGTGAAAATTTTAAAAAGTAATATAGATATGAAAAAGTTATATATATATATATATATATATGTGAGGCCGGTCGCGGTGCAGTGGGACAGCATCTGACTGTAACGCGATCGGTTGTGAGTTCGATCCCCACTCGGGGGAGTGATTATATTTAAAATTATTTTCACTTCTTCGCTCTGGAAAGACAAAGTGCGGCGTTGAGTTCCACCACTCAACACGCAATGTCTCGTGTATATATATATATATATATATATATATATATATATATATATATATAATACTATTAATATAAATTTATATAATGAAGTGTCAAAAGTAGTCCACATTCACGCAACGCCAAACCGTCAGACCGTGACGCGAAGAAGCTATGCTAGGACGTCTTCAAGGTCGCGCCAACTTGCTGAATTCTATATTTTCTCCGATAAAATGTACGGAGCTCGTGTGACGTAATTCAGTAGTATCACGTTGTTGACGCGTAAATTGCGTGTTACCTTGACAACGTGTTTAATTTAATTGTACTTCTCTTCTCTTCTTTGTTTTGTATATATATATATATATATATATATATATATATATATATATATATATTTTAATCTTCTTTTAACAACAATATTAACAAGGTTGTATGTAGGTTCTATTCCCGATCGGAGGAATGATTATATTTAAAAATAAATCACAGTTCTTCGCTCTGGTAACACTAAGCGCGGCGTTAACATTCGCCATTCAACTCGCACTACACTAAACTTTTAATATTTATTATAATATTCAATATTTTTACACGCGTCTTATCCACATGACATTGTCCATTGATTGGTTTTTTAAAGATAAACAATATTGTTTGAAAATCATTTTTTTTTCTTATAAAACTTGCACTGATTTTCTTGTACTATTCTTTTTCTTTTACTCCGTACTTCTATAAACGTTTCCACTTCAAATAATTTGAATTCTTTGAAACTCTTGTAAAGGTCTGGACACATTTTTTGTAATGTCTCGAGTTGTATACATATAAATGAAATTGGAGTGTCTGTTTGTAATATTAAAATAGCCGCTTTCAATTGAACGTATATTGTTGACACGGTATATATAACAAGTAACATTTTTTTTTTAAATATTTTTTGCCTGTCTCTCTATCCCCTTGTTTCAGTTGATGTTTGGAATGGCTTCATATATTTTGAAGGAACTTTCATAATAAATAAAGGGTAAATTAGTCTATTTATATTTTAGAATTATAAAATAAAGATTCAGAAATGTCAAATACACAAAGAAAGACCTTGTGGTGGTTACAGATAGTATGATAAATAAAATGACATAAAATAAAATAATATAAAGTAAAATAAAAAAAAAACAAAAAATAAAAAAACTAAAAAGTTGACGTTGGCAAAGACTACTATATTTTTTATATATTTTATTTAATTTAATAGTGTAATATGTAGATTTTTAATATTGTTTCTATTTTTTTTTTAGCTTTACGTTCTTATCTCGCGTAGCAGGGTAGTACACAGGTAGTACACTAGGTACTAGGGCAAGACACTTGTGACATGTTGAGTGGCGGAATTCAACGCCGCGCTTATCTGAACGGGGAAATTTAAATAATTTAAATATAATCATACCACCGATCGAGAAACGAACCCACAGCCGACCGAGAAATGATAATATTTATTTAAATCGGCGATTTAATACGGCGATATAATTCTAATTAGTGAAGTAACAGTGCGCCGTAACGTTTAATTGTTGCGTTAATGTATGTAACGGGCGTGTTCAGCGGAGGCGGCTGGCATATATGAATTACATATATGTTAGTACTTGGTTTTGTATCTTGAACCACGCATGTCCGTCTGTATACGAAACATTTTGAAAAAAAAAAGAAACGTTTAAAAATTGTAATTTTCAAGATCTGTAATTTTTATCTACTTTACAATTACATTCTAAGTAATTCATAAAATGCGATAATACGCATATCTTTGAAAATAACCCCGATGTTACACCCATAACCACAATGTTAATTTCGCCTACTGGCCCATTTTTATATGCGTTTTCTTTTGTTAGCTCCAATGTATGGCATGTAGTGATCGCTTACGCTAGACAGCTGACGTTCATGGGTGACCACCATGGGACGACTGATTTAGTACCATGAGGCTCACCGGTAAATCATCACGGCTTGAATGGTAATTTTTTATGGTGTTCAACACTTTAAATGCATCTATGCATGTATGAGTATTTCTTCACCAAGTTAAATTCTGATACATTCTACATTTTTTAAAAAATGTATAAAATTTGAACGCAGCGGGATTCGAACCCACGTCTCCTGGAACTGTCCGCTTAGTGGTCAGAGCGTTTGGACGGTTTTCTAATACCAAGTATGGAATAACACTTTATTAATAGTACAATATTAAATTCTGATTGTTAGCAAATAAGATTGAGTGACCTTGCGCATACGTTTTGGGTTCTTTTTCTCTGTCAAAGGCAAATGTATATATGCGTAGGTTATAACAGTTCAACGGAAAAGTTATCTTAATTATATACACACATAGAGTTGAATTTGTATATTAATTGTAATTGAGTTTAAGGTTGAGATTTTATGAATAGGATGTTTATATAATATTATTTGGCAAATTCGTTTTGGGTATTAACGATTTAATGTTTTGTTTTTGTATTAGATGTTTTTTTTTATTGTGTATAGTGAACTTAGTGTCAAGACACTCCTTTATGGTGTGTCGTTATGTTATAACGGTTACTTTACATATGGGAAAATCTTCTAAAGATACTCTGTCTAGGAAATGGGTTATGTGGGGTTTTTTAACCATTAAAACCCTGCGATAGCCATTTCCGACAGAACAGTAAGGACCGGGATATCGGGTTGAACCCCATCCGTCCATCAAGGGTCCCTCTCACATATGGATCTCGTTATTTTTTTCTAGCTTCACGCTTTATCCCTTGCGGGGGGGTAGTCAGAGAATAATTGATCCCCGTTACTTGCAATCACAGCCAAATACCGACTGTAGTCGCACTGTATAAACAATTAATTATACAGCCACGGACAAAAACGAAAAATCTATTTAGGTCTCGCGTACTAGGACCGTATATAGCGACCAGGATAACGTTATAACGGGGTCTGCTAATACGTTCTATATTTATTATGAAACATTAAATTGGGTTCGAATCTCATAAGACGATTATATTTGTATTACAAGTTGTATTGTCAGTCGGCATATATAAAGTGAGATTTATCTGTTTATTTTAGAAATTTAGTGTTTTTGTTTAATTGATTTTTTTTCATAATATTTTTTTTAATATAATAATTTCATTGTAGTTTTGATATTTGTCATTCTGATCTTCCTCCGACTCTTCTTTTGACGCTAGGTTCTCTCTAACTACATTTGGGGATAAATCGTGAATGGAGCTAGTTGCTTTAAACCAGCCAGTTTGTTATTTAAAATGTTTTATTTTTCCTTAGTTTAGAACGCTTATGAAATACACTTAACTAATAAAAAACATACATTGGTGCATAATTCTGTCTGTCCATACAAATTATACATTTACAAACATTTTTTTTTTGAATTATTATTAAAATGAAGAAAGCGTATTAAACGCTTCAACGAGAAAATTGCGTAAAAATTAACACGTTAATGTATTCGTTGAGTTGCGTTTACTCGAGTTGATTATAAAGTGGGCAAAAAGATCTATGGTTGCGTAAGCTGGTGGTGACGCAACTTGACGCGAAGATGCGCCGTATGTGGTGCTCGATGTATTGTATACATATTTTTTTTCAAGCGCCATCCCGCATAGCAGGGTAGTCAGAGAGAACCTAGTGTCATGACACTCCATTAACTGCTTTTCACCTGAAATCGAGACAATTCACGTTGAATGGTGCACTTGACACCGCGCTTTGTCTACCGGAATTGAGAAATGAATTTAATTTTTTTATACAATTTTTCCGCCGAGTGGAATCGAAGCCGCACCCTGTGGCACAGCCACTGCGCAATATATATATATATATATATATATATATATATTTATATATTTATATATATATATATATATATATATATATATATATATATATATATATATATATATATTTATATATTTATATATATATATATATATATATATATATATATATATATATATATATATATATGTGTATATTTAGATAGATACTTGCAAATGCCCTTGGTGTGTAACAGGTATGCAAACTAGATCTCCAGGGGCCATTAGACAAATGCGTCTCAACTCCTTAACTGCTTGTTTTGCATTTACAGTAAGAAAAGTATGTTGATATATTTGAAATTTTATTACATAAAAATTGGCTAAAATAGGCATGAACTTCATTGGAACTGCTAAGGGCTTTATGTCTAAGGGATGCTGGTTCGAATCTTGTTGTGTAAAAATTTTCTAAACGACTTTTTTAAATTTTTTTGAATTTATATTTCGAAATGGTATGGTCTCAAACAACTAAGACTGTTGGTACATAAAGATTTGATTTGAAATGTAATCAAATTTTTTTTCTCTATTCACATTAAAGTATACACTTAAATACGTTTCGGTCTGGATATGTAACGCAATGTTTGACTTTTAAATATCTATATATTAATACGTCAAGCAAACACTTTGTACCTTTGTGTTTTACGGTAATAACATGAACACAGGGGTATGAAATTTGGCGCAGTTATTGTTTATATAGAGAAAGAGTGCAAAATGTTTAGATATATTTATAAATAACGCGTAAAACTCTAATAAAACTAATAATACACATCTAAGATATATTTGACGTTGCGTTGCTAAGGCAACGCGAAGTTAACGCGTCAAATGAAAACCTCGTCTCACTAAAAGAGTTACACACCATAAATATTTTTCATTTTAGCTTTACTTTTTTATCTCGCATAGCAGGGTAAACAGAAAGTACCTAGTGTCAAGACACTCTGTACTTCGCTCTCCACTGAATCCAAGACATTGGTTGTATATTTATGTATATTTAAATATATAGTTAATTCTAAGTCTAATAAATTATAATCAACATGTTTACAAAAAAACAATGTACGTTTTCATCGTCATGAAGTGCCTGCTCGTGTATTTCAATGATGTATAGAAAACTGTGACAAATTTCCTTGTACAAGTATGACAATACACCGCAAACATCGTCTATAGGCCAAGGATAACGTTATAATGATTTCATACAATTTGTATGTATGGCTTGGTCTATAGGTTTAGTGGTTGGAGGCTGGTCACTAGATCGTAGGTCGTGGATTCGTGGTTGTTTAATATATTGATATATTATGTACCAGCCGTGCCTGTGACTTTGTTCGCATGGAATTTCATATTTCTGAATCTTTGTTTTATATCTAAAATAAAAGTAGAATAAATTACTCTAAAAATCGTTAGTTCCAGAGATTAGCCGGAACAAACAGACAGACGGTCATACAAAATTGTAATAAATGTTAACTTGGCATATGTACAGTGTACATAATATGCGTTTAGTATATAGCGGTCGTTTTAATTTTACAAACAGACACGCCATTTATATTTTAACGGGGACTTATTTGTGTATGGCGCGTATTTTACGTACTTACGTACGAAGATAGAAATAATAAGAATGTTAGTAATATCATTTTTTTATCAGCTCAACTTAACGCTGCACATTGTCTACTGAATGGTATTTTAACATTTCCTTAAGCCTGTTTCGGTATCGAACCCAGGAACATGCACACGGTAGCGTGGCGACTGTGTCACGATGGACTTATTTAAGTCGATAATCTTAAAGAGAATTTCTTATATCTGTATATTAGTGGGTGAAACAAATATTTTTGTATCTTTTTTTACGAAAACAATGAGAACTGATGGATATGAAATTTGGCACGTTTATTGTTTGTATAGAGTATGAACGCAGAATGCTAATATATTTTGTAAAATAACCACACACCATGGGTTTGACACACTCGTTTATATAAAGTGACGTACACGTTGCCAAGGCAACGCGTAATCAACGCGTCAACGGGACATCTAGTAAGTATTAATTATAACACAAAATTATATTGTTTTAATAGAAAATTTCAATGCTTTATACGATTTAATGAAATGGCATTCATTTTAAGTTTCATTGAGTCTGAATGGGCGCTAACGTATAGCGTATGATACGACCTCGGTCACGTTATCTCATTGACGTATGGGTGGTTTTTTTTTTCTTCTGTTTTTATTTTTAATTATTTCATATTGTTATTCGCGTTAAAGTTAGAAAAATATTATAATTGAAATTATTTTTAACGGATTAATCTTTAATTAAAAATTAAGGTAGACTACTTGTGACCACGGGCTACTGTAGGTGAAACGTCGGATTTTTAAAATACAACAGGTATATAGATATAGGTCTAATACCAAAATGTACGCGATTAGTCCATTTAAAATAGTTTCATTTAAAATCTGTAAAAATCGTGAAAATCAAATATGTTATTAGAAAGATATTAATTTATCATATAATATTGGAAGGAAATGTTTGAATTATTTTTTTTATTCTAATGCATTAGAAGTTAATTAGATTAATAAAATAGACATTACTCACACTACCATGCGTTTGATATACACTTACGTATAAGTAACTTACACGTTGCTAAGGTAACGCATTTTATATAAACGTGGGTATAAAAAATCATATTATGGTATGAATTCCTTTGAGTGGGAATCGAACCCACAACCAAAAGCGTTTACAATCAGGCCTCCTTAAGGCAAATAATAGTATATATCATCCAAAAATGAACACAAATCAAAAGCGATGCCTTTCATTAAAGCGAATAAGCACTAACGATACCCCTTATGTACTTGAGATGTAATTAATAGCCGTAGGGGAGATGAGCGCGGGTCGAAAATACTGGCAAGGGTTGAAATATGTGGATAATTGAAGCCAAGGGTCAAATTGAACAATGGGGTGGACGTGGGGGTCCAATTTCCTCTTGGAATTGCTTTTCATTATATTAATTTAGTGTTTACGTATCTATTTGGTACTGTTCAATGACACTGTCGTAGGGTGGTAGGTTCGAATCTTATATTATTTTTACAGAGAAATTAATCAAGTGTGATTGTCTCGAAAATTTGCCCGTGTGTCCGAATCTGCTTACAATATTATATCAAACGGAGGTATTATATGGTTTCAAATTAATATATTTTCCTTATTTACAATATATCAACGTATGTATAAACGTATTTAACTGATCTTAAAGAACTAGAGGGACCATAGTGGGACGTTTGACTGTAAATATGATTAATGGGACCCACCTAGGGGGTGTTAATAATTGTGTTTATATATGCATAAGTTTTGCCGATCAACAAATTTCGTCCAGATTTCAAGCTGAGTGCTTCTCTCTGACTACCCTGATATGCGTTACACGATGAATAGCGTATAGCGTATTTGTATAGACCTTCATAGATGATTTCCAAACAGTGCGGGTTTGAATACCGTTAGGTTCATTATGATTGATTTTATACTCCGTTCTCCGTTTTCTATTAGTGGTTATGTAATTTATAATATCAATACACATTGTAGGTGGGTGTATAAATAAATATTTAAAAACGTAATATCGGAGGGTACAGCGCTGACATTTCTGAGTTCAGCCGGCCGTGTGATTGCTTCTAAAATTGCACATTACTTGCGTTAGTTTAAATAACTTGTGAATGTAGAAACATGTTTTATATATATATATATATATATATATATATATATATATATATATATATATATATATATATATATATATAATTATAATTATATGTAATTTTCTCGTCTTGTATAAGTCTCTATTTTGGGCGCACAGTGGTCGACGGGATGCATTTTATTAATAGTGAGACTGTTTTTATCGATTGTCGCGTATGTAAAAATTACATATATTCATAATTATATATATATATATATATATATATAATTATGATTATATGTAATTTTCTCGTCTTGTATAAGTCTCTATTTTGGGCGCACAGTGGTCGACGGGATGCATTTTATTAATAGTGAGACTGTTTTTATCGATTGTCGCGGTCGTGAATTCGATTCTCACTCGAATAAAAATAATAATCTGGAAATCGATACCACAATTAATCGTGTTTACATTCAAACGCTGTTCCAAAAGTCGTGAGAGCCTCCTATTAATATGTATATATTTTTTTTACTTTCACGCCTTTATCCCGCATAGCCGACTAGACAGGAAGTACCCAGTGTCGAGACACTCCGCACCGCTTTTCAACGAATTCGAGATATTGCTTGTTAAGTGGCGGATCTCAACGCCGCACTCTATTTTACCAATGCGTAGAAATTAAAATAAATGTTAAATATAATCATTCTTCCTTGTGGTAATCGAATCCACACCTAATCGCGTTTCCATTCGGAGGCTGTTCCACAAGACACGAGGGCCTCCTGTTAATATTACTTACAATGTAATTATAGTATTTCTAACGCAACGATGAGAATATGTCTCCCGTCTTCGTATAATAAACACGCATAATCGATTGCATTTCACTTTTAAAACGACTTTCTCGATGCTAGTGTACAATGTGTTTGCTATGTGAATAATACGTTATAGTGAGAGCGCCCTCGTGGCGCAGTGGGACAGTGTCTGAATGTAAACGCGATTGGTTGTGGGTTCGTGTACACGTGAGGAGAAATGTTAATTTTTTTAAAAAAAATAATTTTAATTTCGCCGTTGAGTTCGCCAATCAAAACGCAATGTCTCGATTTCGGCGTAAAGTAGAATACGGAGTGTCTTGACACTAGTTATTTTCTGTCTACCCTGCTATGCGGGATAGCGTCAAGCTAAAAAAAATCAAATACGTTCACTTTATTAAGTTAAAATCTATTCAATATAAAATAACTTAATTACATAGTCCACGTCAAGTTACCATTTCCAGCAGTGTCTCCTGGTAAGGTGTTGTCGCGAATATGGCCGGCCGGTGTATCCGGTGCTTGTGGCCCTTCCGGTTGCTCTTTTTGTTCTATGTACAACTTTATTTATTATTGAATTAAATGTTAGATTTTAGAGGACACTAAATAATTTCATTCAATAACATTTTTTTAACATTCGTTAAGGATTACAATAATGTATGTGTAAATTATAAGATTTCTACTTCTTCAATTAAAGAAGAGAGACGTGAAAAAGTATGAATTTTTTTTTGCAGTACACTAACCAGAGTAGGGTTTTTTTATTATATTTATATCCCGCATAACAGGGTAGACAGAAAGTACCTAGTGCCAAGACACTCCGTTCTCCGCTTTTCGCCGAATTCGAGACATTGCGTGTTGAGCGGCGTAACTCCACGCCGCGCTTTCTCTTACCAGAGCGAGGAAATGAAAAAAAAACGTCAAACAGCCACACGCGTTCCCACTGTTAATCAAAAATATATCTACGTAAAAGGGGATATACATGTGTATGTAATCATTAACCTCATTCCAGTGAAATTAGTTGGATACTAGGTAATTTCACATCATTATAGTGCTGTCAATAAATCATTAATGCCAACTTGTTCGCGGTAAAACAGAAACACCAGTGATGTCCTGCCATTAGGTTCACGTGGTTATAGTGAACGCAACTTAACTACGACAGTACTTGTATGATAATGTAGTAGAAAAGTTGCGCACGCGCATCGTTATTGTAAATGAGAAAGTATCTGTTTTACATGTGTGATTGTTGTGTACTGTGTTTTTATCGTATGGTTTTTTTTTATTTATACATTACTCAGAGGTTATGGGTTCAAAAGATTTTTTTTTAAAAAGTAGTTTTGTTTTTTTTAATATAGTCTTAGAACACCGTTTCTCCGCTTTTCCTTCAAATTTGAGATATTGCGTGATGCGTGACGGAGCTTAACGCCCTACTCTGTCTTATTACAGCGTGTATAAGGAAAACATTAATTAATATATAAGTATAGGTACATACATCTCACACAGATCTCTTAACTCATCTCAGATATCAGTTTAAATGAGCATTTTTCATAAATTATTAAAATATCTATACAAATGTAGTGAACAAAATTGTCATTGAGTTATCCCTCTTTATCTCGTTAAACCCTAAGAAATATGCAAAGATGAACAACGTATACGTTAAATGTATACAAATAAATAAAAGTTTTATGTTTTTAATTTGAAAATGGCCGCTTTACACTAAATGCCCGTGTTAACGATCACGATATTTTTGTCTGTCTGTTTGTTTCGGCTAATCTCTGGAACGGCTCGACCGATTATAACGGGATTCTCACTATATTCTCGGATTCTCACTATACAGATAGCTGATGTAATTATAAGTCCATAACTTAGTGTTATCAAATTTAAAGATATTAAATTCCACGCGGACTAAGTCACTGGGTATAGGTGTTTGCTAGTTCAAAATTATATATATATATATATATATATATATATATATATATATATATATATATATATATATATATTTGTTATAATAATTACTATTTAAGTTTGCTATATTTGATTATGTTTCATAAAATTCAACCAGTTTTCTATATTGGAGCTCCACTCACTCACTTTGGGTCGTCCCCGCGTTATTCGCGTTATTCTCTGTTAAACGCTACTTTATCAGTACACTGTAAATGAAAGTTGTTAATAAGCGGTGTGAGACAGGTCACAGGTTATTTGGTTGTCTTTGTTTGTGCGTGCGTTTTTTAGACGTTTGGTTTTATATCAATTTTACATATATTTTTCTATTTTGAATTTCCGGTCTGGTGTGACAAAATGCGGCGTTAATTTCCGCCGCTGCTACGCGCAACGTCTTGGAATTCGTTCGCGATAGTGTTAAATAAAATGTATTTTTATCAATGTAAGAAAATCTTGCAACGCCATTAGGATCCTCTTAATTTGTACAAGTGTCCGAATTAGATGCAAATATATAATAATATTTATAATAATATATAAAATATTTTTAGCCAATAGATATACGTTATACGCTTATTATTTTGTATGGAAAAATAACTTTTAATGTTTTTTTTAATTAAATAGTTATTAAATAAATTATTTCTTTTTATATTTTGTTTGAAACTGAGAAGGCAGTTCTCTTCTTAATATAAGCCTTCCCAGCCGGTGGTAGTTTATAGTAGGACTGACAATACTGACACCTATGCTAATTGACATTTGAAAAGTTATTGTAATATCCAAATTGAAAAAACAATTATTTTGCTTTTTGAATATATATATATATATATATATATATATATATATATATATATATATATATATATATATATATATATATATATATATTGTAGCCGGATCTACACATCGTGCCGCGCTTTGTCTTACCAGAGCGAGAAATTAAAAATAATTTAAATATAATCATTCCCTCGAATGGGAATCGAACTCACAATCGACTGCGTTTACCATACAGACGGTGTCTCACTGCTCAAAAACCGGTCTGCAAAATGCGATAACCATAAATCAAGTAAAGCATTAACAAACCCGTATTTGAACCCGCTAATTACCTTAATTAATGTATAACGTAACTCAGCCGTGTTCCAGTTTGATCAAATTACTCGTCGTTAAAAGGATCTGACGTGTGGATGCTGCGGTTTGTATGTCTTCATTCATCGCCTTATTAGGTAAAAAAATCTTTTTTTTTTCTTGTGATAAAGACTCAGTTTAACTATGTCAAACGCATCACCATACGTTGTGCTAATTGTGTCGATCTTTTTAGGGTAATTATCGGTAATACGTTTTCAAATACCAATATATACGCAATTGATCCGTTTAAAATAGTTTCATTTAAAATTTTTAAAAATAGTGAAAATCAAAGTTCTTTTTAATTAGTAGTAAATAGGAGACGTTTCAGCTATAACCACGTACACCTACGAGCATATTATTTTTTTAACTCCACGCTTTTATCCCGCATAGTAGGGTAGTCAGGGACGTATCCTCCTCCTTTCCTCTGAATTCGAGACCAGTGGTGGACCTCCGCGACGCACTTTGTCTTACCAGAGTGAGTGAGCGTGATCGGTTGTGGGTTCGATCCCCACTCGGGGAAGTGATTATATTTAAAAATGTTTTCACTTCCTCGCTCTGGTAATAAGACAAAGTGCGGCGTTGAGTTCCACTACTCAACACGCAATGTCTCGAATTCGGTGGAAAGCGAAGTACGGAGTGTCTTGACACTAGGTACACTTTCTGTCTACCCTGCTATGCTAGTATAAAAAGCGTGAAGCTAAAAAAAATAATCAATCCCCCCAGGTGAAATTGAATACACAACCGATCGCGTTTACATGCATACACTGTCCTGCTGTTTGTTCGTTTAAGTTTATCTTCTTTAAGCAATTTGTTACTCAATTTCCAAGTTACTTTTTACTTTATACCTTTTGCTAATGTCCCGTACTTTACATAGCATACACGTTGCCATAGCAACGTGTGATCTTTGTATATAAATAAACCAGCAAGTGTCATGAATTTGATATTCGGAGTGAACAACTAGTAGTCTCACGATATTGTGTTAAATTATTTTTTCTAATGCATTCTCTTTTTGCAAATTACAAAGAAAGAGTAATATTAAAATAGCCCTTCTTTTTACTAAATACCCACTTGTACACGGTGAATATATTAAAACAACATTATATACAATTTTTGTACGTCTGTCTGTTTGTTTCGGCTAATACTACTGCACCGATATTGACGGGTTAACATGTACCAACGGATTGATTATGAAATTTTAACGCATTGATTATATATACTCTATAGGTAACTAAGGCAGGTATTTGAGGCCGGTTATGGTGCAGTGGTGCAGCGTCTGACTGTAAACGTGATAAGTCGTGGGTTCGATCCCCACTCGGGATAATGATTATAATTAAATTATTTCCATTTTCTCGCTCTGGTAAGACAAAATGCGGCGTCGAGTTCCCCCACTCAACACACAATGTCTTGAATTCGGCGGAAAGCTCGATACTTTATGTCTTACCTGCTATGCGGGATAACAACGTGAATCTAAGAAGGTAAAACGAAATATATATATATATATATATATATATATATATATATATATATATATTTATTTCTTCCATATGAAGAATGCAGTTTCCGCGTACAAAGGAAACCAAACAATCAGAAAGTTGCTTGACATGTGGGTATCCAACATCGGCGTGTTGTTCAGATGTCGGCGTCGGCTTCCTACACGCGCCAACATCATTCACGATTACCAGATGATGTATATCCGTGTATTAGAAATTGTTCACTTGGGTGATTTGTCTGTATGGTATGTATGTATGTATGTATGTATGTATGTATGTATGTTTGTTGTATAGTGTAGTGCGAGGTGGTCGCAGGTTCAAACTTTTGGTGCCTCGACACATACGTGTGAGTAATATTTAACATTTCACCAGTTAATGATAACTTTGTTGCATGTCAAAATTGACAGCTTTATAGATAGATGCACGTGAAAGTTTCAATAATTTAGCGGGGAATTAGAAATAAATTTTTATTTTATACCCCTCAAATGGGAACCGATCCCACGACCAATGTGCTTACATTCAGATTATCTTACATTTTTAACGATATTACATTAAAATAAGATACACAGTACGTCTCAAAAGGCATAGACATTCTCTAATCAATATAGTTCATCGTAGGTGTGGCGAGATTCGAATTCGTGACTTGCGGCCCGCTCGTGACGTTCCTTTGCGATTGTTATATTAAATAACTAGATATTGCTTGGTAACCGTGTACGTACAGTTGTTAAGGGAGTTTATGATATAGACATCGCCATTGTGGCGCAGCGGACGGCGTTCGATGTTAAAAGTGTTAACTGTGGGTTCGATTTCAAATAAGCTTTAGCGTGTCTTTAGCTTAATATCTTGAATTCGACTGATATATGGAGTACGGAGTGACTTGACTCTATGTTTCTTATTGCCTACCCTTAGAAATATGAAGCTAATAGAAAATATAAATAATATCCATAGGTACCACTATATATAATAAAAAGCAGCATCATGCTTTGTCCAGCATAGCAGGGTAGTCAAAGACAGCCTAGTTTTTAAGACACTCTGTCGCCTCTTTTTCGCCCAAAATCGAGATTTTGCTTACTAGAATATACCTAATCTCGGGAAAGGCTGGACTGATCTTGACGGAACTCTCACTGGCATATAGTGGATGTAATAATATAAAGACATGGTAAATTCCACGTGGACGAAATCACAGGCCATACTCTAATAGAAAATGTTCAAGTCGGTGGTCATATTGCTTCAAGTAATCTCTTACAGACAGCCCAGAAAATACAATCTAACATATATGTATAAATTCGTGTATATTATAAAATTTTAATGTATAACTATTTTTAAAGTGTTATTCCATACTTAGGATTAGTAAATCTATATAACAAAAACGTATAAGAATTTCGCTTGCTCGGTTTCCAAAAGGCCGCTTGGTCGGTTTCCAAGAGGCGCGGGTTCGAATTCCGTTGCGATAAAATTTTTTACACTTTTTTTTTAAATCTTTAACATTGTATTTATGCAAATAAAGCAGAAGCACTCTCACGTCATTGTGAGAGTGGGTTAGATTCTCAACCAAGTCGTCCGTGACTGGTGTCATGCTGCACGATTCATTGATTGATACATTGATTATTGCCGTATATTAATGTGAATTATATTTTTAAATTGTGTAGTTTTTTGCTGTTTTGTTTTTGTCTTTCCACTTTCCGCCCATTTACAGATATCGCGCTATAAAGTGGCGGAAACTTGATAATTATTTGATTTTTTAAACGTTCTCTTGTACGTATGGCACTTTTTTTTTAGCTTCACGCCTTTATCTCGCATAGCAGGATAGACAGAAATTATCTAGTGTCAAGACACTCCGTACTTCGCTTTTCACCGAATTCGAGACATTACGTGTTTAGTGGTGGAACTCAACTCCGCACTTTGTCTTACCTGAGCGTGGAAGTGACAATAATTTAAATATAATCACTCCCCCGAGTGGGAATCGAACCCACAACCGATCACGTTTACAGTCAGACGCCGTCACACTGCGTCACGACCGGCCTCTAATAATTCTCAATCTATAATCTTTAATTGTTAGTGTCTTGTATTTAATCATAAGTTATTAGTAATTCTGTACAGTTTCTCTACGGGGTTAGCATAGGCAGAGAATTGAAAAAAAATTATAAAATTAAGACAAAAAAAAAGTTTATGGAATCTGTATACGAAAAGGCCCGTGACCCAGAGGTACATGGTCAAATGGATTTTTTTAATATAATTTATACCAATGATTTCGAACCCATATTCTTCTTATGAATTTAAACATTGCATTTGCTGCACTATGAGGTGATCCCATTAGTAATGTATATATGTATAAAAGCTAGGTTACGTGTATTCACGTTTTTTTTCTTTTACGATGTTAATCTAGATTTTTGTTGAATAATAAGTTTATATTTAAAACTAAAACCACTTGCTCCGTTTAAAGGTAAGCCGTTCTAAATGAAATGAAAAGATTTTGACTTTTGAGATTTCAATAGGTCAGCCCAACTGCGGTACTACTGCAGTATGTACCCGTTTACTTCTTATATATGCAAAACGTACATATATATATATATATATATATATATATATATATATATATATATATATATATATATATATATATATATATATATATATATATATATATATATATATATATATATATATATATATATATATATATATGTACGTTAAATATATATATATATATTAAATTTATTGACAAGAATTGTCATTTTTTAATATCCAATATTTAGTACATAACTAACTAATCTCAGCTAACTGCGTCTAGTCCCCAGTTAACTATTAAAACATAACCTCAAATTAATTTCCGATTTGTGGCAAGATTTTCACTCCTCAAAACACGTAAAACATTATGTCCATTAATACATATAATATAATAATAACCTTCTATTCAGATGATGTGTGGGAATGATTCATAACAATGAATTAGTTACATTTTTTCTTTTAAAACCTTTTGACAACAACGAATCTCTCTACGCGCCTTGCAAACAATATGCGATAAACGATGGTATGGCCTTAGCAATGCTGCCAACTACACTTTTTTTTAAGGACACAGATAAAATATAAATAATTATTCCAATGGTTTCTTGTTAAATACCTAATGAATAGAGTTTATGTGGTTGAATAAACTAAGGTTGTCAAGGCAACGCCGATTTTTACGCATCAACAACGTGTACAGTGGTAATTTTATTCACTACTTAGTGAATCTCTAGACGTTTATTCCAAGGGTAGATTTATATTTATAGGTAGGTACTATATATATATAATAAGATCTTTGATTATAGCGATTTTAACAAATTTTAAATGAAGTCATTTTGATTAATTGCGTATCGATATTTTCCGATTACAAGTAGAGTCTGAGACCTGTGACCACGAACTACTGTAAAGTGTTCGATACGTGCGGTTTTCAAACGTGTATTATATCGAATACCGAAATATACGCGATTAATCCGCTTAAAATAGTTTCATTTATATAGGCACTGTACGTACTGACCACTCACAAGTTCCCACACTCTGGGAACCTTTAAAACACTTGACCCCCGCACAATTGTAGTTACGCCAATGTAAGACTACGCGGTATTTGATTAGAACACCTTTATTTCTATTGAAATAAGAACTATTTTGGAGAAAATCAATCATGAACATTTGAAACGGTAGGTAGTTTAGTTTTTGGAGTGTAGCTAAAAGCTTAGTGCTGCGAGTTTAGAGTTTTTATTTACTATTTACGTATATAAAGACCGCAGTGGTGTACCGTGTGATTGTTTGCGATTGGTTGCCGGTTCGATTCTCGCTCGCGCATCAATTTATCAATTAGTAATGTAGTAGTGACTTGCCTAAACTCTCCTTTATATGAATTCTTCGAATCTATGAAGTTTGTTTCGTACAGAAGCAAGTGTACTAAAAATCGAGCCTGTGATTTTTATCTTACTTACTATATACGCTAACGTAATAGTTAATTTTTAGTGCATTAAATCTTATATTAAAAAAACAAAAAACGTACGTAAGCCTTTAAGGAGTTTTAAATCAATCTAATATTATTGATATCATAACGATACTCAAGCCATAGAAGGTAAAAGGTACGAACACCCTTTACCGACTTTCACCAGAGAAACCAGCTTAATTGAAACGCTTTCTCGATCTATGATCGATCCCCTGCGTCGCTTGAGAGGAAGTGAACAAGGACGGATTATATATATATATATATATATATATATATATATATATATATATATATATATAATTAAAAAAGCTTGCAGCTTTACGCTTTATCCCGCTTAGCAGCGTACTCAGAGGGAACCTAGTGTTAAGACACTACGTTTACTGTTTAAAATCGTCATCTTTATATAAGATATATGTAACGGAGTACAGAGTGTCTTAACACTAGGTACTTACTGTCTGCCCTGCTATGCGGGATACAAGCGTGTAGCTAGAAATATATATGTATGTTTTTTTTTCATATATTTTAATGTGTTCGCAATGTATGTAAAAAAAATTAATAATGAAAATATTGTAATAAAATTCGGTAACGTAACATTTTATATATTTCTATGGCATTATTATGATAAATAAATATTTTTCATATCAATTTGATTAATTTTGATTTCTCTGTATAGTCTCGTTACCAAGGCAACCCGTATATTACATGTCTACTACTTTAACAACCTATTTTTTGGCAGATTTGTTTCCGTTTTTTTTTGTTAGGCGATAAATAGTGCTTGCTTTTGTTTTGCTATTTATTAAAATATTGTTCCATACTGCGTAGTTATATAAAATTTAAACGCATATGTACGTATGTAGGTAGACATCTAATAATAGATAAGCGTTTGATTACAGCGTGCCCGTCAAAAGTGTTAATTTCCTTTGTCCTTGCTCAGTGCTAGATGGAAGTAATTTTTTAGTATATTGTTATATTAAGTTAGATTTTCTTTTGGATAAATATACATATACGCTTTTATCCCGCATAGCAATATCCCTAGTGTAACGACACTCCTTAACCTCCTTGTACAGAAATTGATACAATGAATGTTGAGTGGTGGAACTCAACAACCCCTCTTCGTCTTACCGGAGCGCGGAAATGAAGATAATTTAAATATAATCATTCTCCCGTGTGGGAATCGAATCCACAACCGATTGCGCTCACAGCCAGACGTTTTCCAACTGCGCCACGATACGGCCTATGCACATTACATTGACATTCAATTATTATAAATAATATATATATATATATATATATATATATATATATATATATATATATATATATATATATATATATATATATATATACATATAATGTTTTAAAAAAAACATTATTTTTCTCCGGTCTATTGGTCTTGGTCTCTCTTATCTCTCACCCAACACAAAAATGCTTTATTATGTATTAATTACATTAATATACAGCGTGTACCTTCTTCATTTGTTCCTCTGCTCTATTCTTCTTCTTTATCTTCTCTTTTGTTGTTATAAGCAGAGTATCCGTTGATACGTTAACTCCGTGTTGCCTTAGCAACGTGTATGTCACTTTGTTATACAGATATATTTTATTTTATCTTTTATCTTTTTTTTTAGCTTTAAGCTTTTTATCCCGAAAAAGCAGTGTAGACAGAAAGTACCTAGTGTCAAGACACTCCGTACTTCGCTTTCCACCGATTTCAAGACATTGCGTGTTAGGTGGTGGAACTCAACGCCGCAGTTTGAGCTTATTGTTTTTATATTTAGCTAACAATACGCTTATAAGTTATAATATTCCCGTAGCGTTGTTAATGTGTTGATAAATATAATATCGAATTTAATACATAATACCTAATGGATTTTCACATTTTTAAAGATAATGTCGAAAAAAAATAAGAATTAATTGACTTTAGAAGTCTCTTTATCCCGTTATAGCAGAGTAGCCAGAGACAACCCAGTGTCAAGACACTCCGTTTACTATTTTCGTGCATTGCGTGTTGAATGGCAAACTCAACACCACGTTTTATCTTACTACAGCGGAGAAATGAAAATTAATTTAAAATATAATCATTTGATTCCGGTCGTGGCGCAATGTGACAGCGATTGACTCTAAACGCGACCGGTTGTGGGTTCGAGTCCTCGCTCGCTCTGATAAGACTAAGCGCGGCATTGAGCTACGCCGCCCAACACGCAATGTCTCGAATTCGGCGGAAAACGGAGTACGAAGGTTGTTAACACTAGGTACTTCCCGTCTACCCCGTTATACGGGATAAACGTAAAGCAACATTCCCTCGTGTGCGTATGTTATCACACTGCGCCTCGATGAAGTTGAAATAACATCAACTCAATCAATCGTCAATATGTCATTAATTACATCAATCAAGTTATACTTATCTCGGTGTTAAGTTACGCCATCTGACATGTGTATTTAAAAACAAACAAAAGTGTCTAATCACTATGCTCTCTGCTCTTTGTGAAATATGTTTAAAAAAAAGAAGTTACAGTTAACAATGAGCGTGAAAATGATATCGGACGTACCGTACAGTGCTAACGTGATATCGATGTTTGTCAGTGGGTCGCACGCGACGTGCAATCCGACACCGACAGCGTGAAAATTATTTAGATGTAGACCATTATATTCAGTTAGACACCCGGTTGACTATTGTAACGTTATTTTTTTTAGGATTTTTGTATTTTCTGTTATTTTATATGTATATATATATATATATATATATATATATATATATATATATATATATATATATATGTATGTATGTATCTTTCTACACCTCTTCATGAAAATAACACGAATTGAGTAGTATTAAACATATAATTTCTAGTGTAACGCGTCAACGGGACTTTTAGTATATTTTATAGAGGTTTTAATGCTGTGGGATTCGAACCCGCGACTCTTGGTAACCGTCCAAGCGCTATGACCGCGAAGCCAATCGTTCTACATCCGGCTCAAAGTAAACTATACGTTTTATAATAATAACTTTGAAAATAACAAAATAACAATTTTAAAACTTAGTGGAATATAACGCCGAGCAAAACTAGTCTACTAACTTCCATATTTATAATAACACTAGAAACACTTTACTATAATTTATTATCGAAGTTGTTGAGGCCGGTCGTGGCGCAGTGTGACAGCGTCTGACTGTAAACGCGATCGGTTGTTGGTTCGATCCCCACTCGGTGGAGTGTTTATATTTAAAATTATTTCCACTTCCTCGCTCTGGTAAGACAGAGTGTAGCGGTGAGTTCCACCACCTCAACACGCAATGTTTTGAATTCGGTGGAAAGTGAAGTACGGAGTGTCTTGCCACTAGGTACTTTCTGTCTACCCTGCTATGCGGAATAAAAAGCGTGAAGCTAAATAAATTATCGAAGTATCTAACTACTGAGTTTCTCTGTGGTTCTTCTAAGCAGAACCGCCTCCCGAGCTGGTGGTGGCTTGTTGTACTGACTATACTGACATTTTTATATTATCTGACGACACGAAAATGATTGTAACAGCTTATAGGAATATTTTTTTTATGAAATTACAGTTTAAATTTGTGCTAGCATCCAAATGTTAAACATTACCTAACATTAACGAGTGTTGAAGTATAGTGTAGTGTTAGTGTAGTGATACAAGAGTGATACACTAGTGCCGTTTAGTGATAAAACATTATATGTAAAATGTTAAAATGGCGCTCATCGGGCCGAGGAACAGTGCGCCCGTTATTAAAGACAGCCTTCATACACCGGCGTACGAGGTAAGCTGATCTTTTTTATACTAAGTGATTGTTTTCTCCGCTCTCTTATATTATATGTTGTCGTGTCTTCGGTTTAAATTATAAAAAAAATAGAAGAATTTATATTTTCTGCTACTAATAAAAAAAAACTAATATTATAGGTTCGATTCCCACTTACTCTGACAAGACAAACACGCCATGTCTCCAATTCGGTGGAACAGAGTGTCTTGACACTAGGTACTTTCTGTCCACCCTGTTATGTGGGATAAAAGTGTTGAGATAAAAATAAACCTTTTTATCGGCATATTGCTGTTTTTTTTTTATTTGAGGGATCTGCCTTTTCAAAGTACGGTATCCTGCAGGCTGCGGGATAAGTTGCGGGATACCGTGGGAATGCGAAATCCCGCCGCACTTTGCACTTTGCGTTATTGCAATCCCTATAAATAAAATTAGAGTGTATGTTTGTTCTATATATATATATATATATATATATATATATATATATATATATATATATATATATATATATATATATATATATATATATATATATATATATATATATATTTGGTAGGCTCACGCTCTAAGCCTACGATAAGATGTGTAATGGCGTGTGTACAGTTGTGAATTATTTACTTGCGCAAGAGCTCGCAGCGATTAAGCACGTACTGACTGACATTCTTGTTTGTGGGCCATTTAATTGAATTTATAAATGGCTTTTATAACGTCGCCGTTGTAGTTCACTTGGGAATAGTCCCGGTGTTGATTTATTTTTTTTGTTTGTCTAGTAATTTCAAACGTGGCGTTGAGTTACGTGACGGTATACTAACGTGCAATAGTGTTTTCATACTAGATTCTTTTTAAGGTAGCTGAGTACAGAGAAGTGTAATGTCTACCTGTGACCACGGACTGCTGTAAAGTGTTCGAAACGTCAAGTTCGCAAAAAATTATTTTCGAATACTAAAATATACGCGATTAATCCGTTTGAAATAGTTTCATTTAAAATATATAAAAATTGGGAAAATCAAAGATCTCTTATTAAGGGTAAAGTAGTAATGAAAAAGTATGACGATGATTATTGATAAATAACTGTACCTAGTGTGTGCGATATTTGTTTGTAGGTTCTATTGTTTACCTGTCATTAGGTAAACTCCTCTTATTCGTAGGTAAACTCCTTCTCCTCTGTCCCAATGTATTATTTACGTTATATTAAAAAAATACGTAAATGACAGTTTAGTATGTTACCGATATAACAAATTTTAATGAAATTGGGCTCAAAATTTAAAGTCAAAACTGTTAGATGAGGTTTTTTTTTGGGAATTAGTCATATTGAAGGATTTTAACGGATTAATCGCTTATATTTTGGTATTAAGAAATAGATGGCGGTAAATTGATATTATTAATGCCTATCTATCGCGAAAATGTTATCATATTGAAGGCTAGAAATATTTTATTTTCAAATATAATTCATAGTTTTGAATTATATTTGAAAATAGAATATCTTTTTAATAAATACTTTATAATGGAAATATAAGGTATTATAATCAATTTTTTCTGCACTTGATCTTCATATAAATTGTAACTGTGCCAAGTTTCATACTCCATCGGTTCTCTTATTTTCGTAAAAACGGATTTGGATTGGATATAATAATTCAAGTATATTTATTTATAATACATAAATATTTAAATAATAGGAGGTTTATCCTCAGACTGGCTCGCGACCACACTATCATGATAAAAACGCTCCGCCAAATGTCTAATGGTGTGTTCCGGATCGATGTCATGTAAGCTAGCTTTCCCATTATGCCCGTCCATCTTTGCCCTCATCTCCTTTCACTTTCGTCCCAAGGCCGGCAACGCCTCTACAACTCTAATGTGGATGTGGACGTCCATGGGTGAAGGTGACCATTTACCATCAGGTGGCCCTTCCACTATATATAAATATATATATATATATATATATATATATATATATATATATATGTATACATATATACCAAAGTAAACTATCTCTGATAATATAATTAAACGTATTGTTATGTTACTGTGAACATTATATGTAGTAAATCCTTGTGGACTTCTCAAACACTCGAGATGAACGCTCACCCATCCAAATCCAGCTACCAGTATTGTAACTTGACTCGCGTTCTGCGCGGTTGCCCCAGAACCCCCCCCCCTCCCCCTCCCACGGCTAGGTGAATAAACTTTGTTACGTGTTTGAATGCTGTGCGATTTATGTAATAATGTCAGTCGCGGCGGGTTCACGTGTTCATTCCTTTTTTTTTTTATTTAGCTGTTAATTTTTTTTTAGTGATATTTCACTCTGTGTGTGGAACTTAACGCCGTGCTTTATTTTATCCCATCAGGGACATACAAATAATTTGTATCTTTGTAGATATTTATACCTTTTTTTCGGTCAAACGCTGTATTACTTCGTAACAGTGGACTTATTATTTTTTTTTTAGCTTCACGCTTTTTATCCCGCAGAGCAGGATAGACAGAAAGCACCTAGTGTTAAGACACTCCGTACTCCGCTTTCCACCGAATTAGAGACATTGCGTGTTGAATGGTGAAAGTCAACGCCACACTTTGTCTTTACCAGAGCGAGGAAGAGAAGATAATTGAAATATAATCACTGCCCCCAGTGGGGATCGAACCCACAACCGATCGCATTTTACAGTCAGACGCTGTCCCACTGCGCCACGACCGGCCTCAGACTTATTATTAGCAAATAGTATAAATTGTATGAAATATTAAATATAAGGAAATGTTAGTTTCAAAATAGCTGTGTTTTTTTTTTTTCGTTACCTTTTTATATATAATAAATTCAAATAAGCTCAAATTATGTTTCACTTAAATAAGTTCTGACAAGTACTTTTGTATTGTCAGTCAACGTAAGTAATGTCAGTATTGTTAGTTGTGATGAGTTACAGAGACCAAATTATCAGCTTTTACGTTTATATCCAAAAGCGTGTACATATGAGGTACCTAGTGTCGGGACTCTCCGTACTCCTACTTTCTACCGAATTCGAGGCATTGCGTGGTGAGTGGTGGAACTCATCGCCGCGCTTTGTCTTATCAGAATGGGGTACTGGAAGCAAATTAAATATAATCATTCTTGAGCGAACATCAATATCATTTAATTCCTCCATACATTAACCATTAATAGAATAGAATAATATTATAATATTATTTAAAAAAAAATGATAATTCTACTAGTACTCAAGTTAAGGCCTTCGCTTTAGTAACGTCTAAGTAGATTATTACTTTCAATGTAGAAATGGGATAATCACATAAACCAATATGTTTAATAGTTGTTTTAAACTTTAAACTTGTATGTTTTCACTCTAATATAATGTTATGTGGAGTTTTTTTTTAAGAAGGCTGATTCTCACTTTTATATAGAGCAGGGTAGTCAAAGAGAACCTAGTGTCAAGACACTCCGTTCTTTCAGTTGATATTTTTATCGCGCATTTTATATGAAAAATATTAAATAATATTTATATTTTTTATAGCTTCAAGCTTTTATGACGCATGCCAGGGTACATAGGTAGTACCTAGTTTCAAGACACTCCGTACTCCGTTTTCCGTTGAACTCCAGACATTATATTGTGTGGCGGAACGCAAAGCCGCGCTTTGTTTTATCAGAGCGAGGAATGAAAATTATTTAAATATAAATGATTACATTTCCCCGTGTATCGAACCCATACTCGTTCGCGTTTCCGGTCTGACGTTGCTCCATAAGACACGACCGGCGCAGTACCTAGACTCTTATCAACCCATGTTACCTATATCTATCTATCTAATATTTACAATTTTGAAATGTGTTATTCCACACTTAGGATTAGAAAACATTTTTGAAAAAACGTATAAAAATTTGAACGCAGCAGGATTCAAACCCGCGCCTCTTGGATACCGTCCAAGCGCTCTGACCGCTAAGCCATGCGTTCTGCTACCAGCTGCGTCGAAATTCTTATACGTTTTATTACAACTTCTATCTATCTATCAACCTATCTATCAACCTATCAACCAAACTATTTTAACCGGATTAATCGTGAATATTATGGTATCAACTCGGTGGTCAGGTGACCAAAATGTATTTTCGAACACCAAAATATACGCGATTAATCCAGTTAAAATGGTTTCATTTAAAATATATAAAAATCGCAAAAATCAAAGATCTTATTCTTTGCTGCTGTTATTTTTTGCTTTTTATAACCTTGATCTTCGTGAATTTTCTGCATTTCAGAAGATAAATGTAGTTTTTGTTCCCATTTACCACTGTTTGTACATTAAAATCTATTTAGGACATTTTCATAGGAAATCAAATGTGTCTTAATCGTGAAAGGTGAGATAAAGCTCTATTCCTTACGTCCGTAATTTCGTGTTTATATTCAATATTTTTGAAAAAAAAAACCGTATAAAAATTTGAACACAGCGATATTCGAATGCGCGCCTCTTGGAAGCCGTCCAAGCGCTGCGACCGCGTGCGCCATGGGTTCTACTACCGATATTATCGTAATTCTTATACGTTTTGTTACAACGTTATTTACATTGTTAGCATTTCTATAGAGAGATTTTTACAAAATATCTGCTGCACAAAGATTGTGTTAGAAGATTTGTGTACATAGTTGTGTTGAAATGATTTCACATTTGCGCCCACCTTAAGTCGTATTTAGTGTGGTAGAAACGGAAAAGACGCATTTTTTAATAATAAAAATGATGAGATTATTATTTACTTTGAATCCAATTGTTATTCGCGGAACACCCACACCCGACAATTTGTATGTATATGTATGTATATATATTTAGTTAAAGTTTATATGAAGTAGCAGTTCAGCAAGCAAGAATGCTATTTTACTAACCGACTTTAAAAAATGTAGATATCAATTTAATATGTATGTAATGTTTTTTTTAGCTTCAAGCTTTTTAGGGTAGGTACTTTCTGTACCTAGTGCCAAGACACTCCGTACTTTAATTTCCACTGAATTTAAGACATAGCGTGATGAGTGGTGGAACTCAACGCCGCATTTTGTCTTACCAGAGCGAGGAAGTGCAAATAATTTAAATATAATCACTCCCCGGAGTGGATTCGAACCCACAACCGATCGAATTTACAGTCAGACGCTGCCACAACCAGCCTCATGTAATGTTGAAATTAAATAATATTTGAGTGTGATGATGATCCATAGCTGCCAAGTACGTGTGCGTAAATTGGTAAGTGTAGGCTTGTATGTGTGTCCATTTCTCTAAAACTAATAAACATATAGATGATTCTTTTTAATTCAAGTATAACTGTAACATGGGGAACAGTACAAGTTTTATTAAAATCGGTCCAGAAGTTTCAGAGATACGGGTAAATTACTTGTAAGAAAGTATAGGTGGGTAGTTGTATAGTTATTATGAAGTTGGTATTTTTTTATAAATTAGATTATTATAATTATGTAATAGACATACATTAAATTAATAAAAAAAATATTACAAACATCATCATGTATTTTATATGCGGTTATGTAGAAAGTGACGTTTAACGTCGCCAAGACGGTGGGAATTTTAGACGTCAACCGGGTCTCTAGACAGAAACAACCTAGTGTCAAGACACTTCGTTCACCGATCGTCCGAGTTCGTGAAATAACACGTAAAGTAGCGAAACTCAACGCTGTGCTTTGTCTTGCTGGAGCTGGAAAAATATGAATATTGCCTTTGGATTTTTGCCAACCCTAATATATATATATATATATGACCTCATTCTGACATACTAAATTGGTTTGACTTTTGTCTCTTCATTTGAAGGATTGCGTTAAATGTCAGTATATTATTGTTCTTGAGTTAATCATATAAAAAATATATGTTAAATGTAAGAAATTTTACCTTTTTCATTATTATGGCAGTTTTAATTTTTTTGAAAAAAATATTTAAACTGACAGTTTTGTCAATTGTTCTTTGTTTTATTTATTTTAAATACTTATTTAATAAAACAAGTATATTTGGTGAAATAATTTCATATTTTTAACCGACTTCAAAAAAAAGTGGTTATCAGTTTCATATATACATATATGTATATCCAACTGATAACCACCAACCAAACTGGTAATGTAATATTGTTGGAATTGAATAGTATTTGAGTATGATGATCCATTTCGGCTTTCAAGTATGTCGGTTTATTTTGGTATTTGTATGGTTGTTCACGAATTTCTCTAAAACTATAAGATTCACTTTTCACAAATTTCGATATGTGAAATTATTTTCATTAAATTTAAGTTAATTATACTTCCACTCGGCGAACAGTGCAAGTTTGATTAAAATCGGTCTAGTAGTTACAGAGATATATGTAAATTACTCGTAAAAAAAATATAGGTAGGTAGTTGTATAGTTATTATGAAGCCTATTTGTTTTTTTATTAATCTTATTATTCAATAGGTAATATATGCAAATAGTATATGTCATATTATAACCACTTCTATGCTATTTCTATTTTAACTCTTTATACTATGTACTTTTTGAAAATCTGCTTAGCTCCCATACTCTAGTCTAAGGAAAACCCACACAAAAAACTGCTTTCTACGCGCTTTAATTTCGTAACTAAAGTATTTATATAGTGATACATTTATAATTATAGTATTATTTATTTCAATAGGCTATTTCAAGCAACTTGCGTATAGTCAGTCAGCTAGCACATGCATGTCAGTATTGTCAGTATACCAAACTACCACCGTCTTTCAAGGCATTACTGTTGAGATGAAGTACGGAACGAAAACAGAGCGCACAGGGTGAACTAATTGTTCATTTAAAAATAAATATTTCCATGAATAACATTTAAATCTGCTAGACTTATGTAAATTAGATTTTTTCAATTATTTCACGTTATATTATATATATGTATATATTTTGATATTTACATACCCTTTGCGCTTTTTCGACGTAGGTGAGTAAAAAATAAGGAAGTGAACTTCGCGTTCTCATAATGTAAGAAATAAGTACAATTGTACGTATGTTATGATTTTAAGCATTAAAATGGTGTAAGTCATTTTTTCTTATTTTATTTAAAATAAAAAAAACCTTTACGTTTTTATCTTTTTATCTTTTAGGGTATTTAGAGAAGACGTAGTGTCAAGACACTCTGTTGACTGTTTTCCAAGCGAAATTGCGACGAAATATACGCGATTATTCCGTTTAATATAGTTACATTTAATATGCTAGCGTATATTTAGTTTGTTTATAATTTTAAGTTTTTGTATGGCCGCTTCGATGATTATCATAATGACATCAGTTGGTAAAAACAATGATTTATTTTATATAAAACGGCAATGTTATTTAATAATTAATTTTAAAATTGGACAAGATTTTAAATGAATATGGTAAAATACAAAAAAAAAATTGGAATTTGTGAAACGTTTGGGAAATACAAATTTTCTAGATTAATTATATTTGAATATTGTTTAAATAAGGAGACGTGGCCGCCGTAGCGCAGTGGAACGGACTCGACTCGCAATCGGAGGAACTCTTTCTCCGCTCTATTCGAGTGGGAAACGGTCAACAGAGTGTCTTTACAGTACGTTGTGTATTGACTACCCTGCTAAGTGAGATAAAGCGTGAAGCTGTTCTTTTTTTTTCACATACGCTGAAAGTTTTCTTATTCTACTCAAATAATACTTGTTTTTCTTCTATTATTAATGATGATTTGTTTATTAATTACTCTCATTTCATTTTTTTTTACAATGTTGCCAACCGTTATGCGAGTATTATTTAAATTGAAGGTACCTAAATCATTTGTTTTTAATTTATACTAACAGCTTATTTTAAAATATAGAGAAAAATAATCAAATACAAACATAATAATTATATAAATGTTTAATATGATAAATATCTATTTGTAGCTGTTTGTCCATTTCTTGTTTGAAAATCGGCACTTGGTATTCGTATCTGTTGACAATAGTAGCTCTTAGTTACTCCCGTTTTTATACTTATTTGTGTTGAATTTGTCATTATTTGTATAGAAATCATATATTTCTAACTTATACCACTTTAATATTGGCTGTCGTACGATAATTTATTAAATCATAAACAAGCCTTGACGCATTGCAG